>JARQOD010011210.1:0-24334 GCA_033576555.1 Oophaga sylvatica
TTGCCGAAACCCTCCATTACAGGGGTTGAACAAAATAATGTAAACCCTGGAAACTCAAAAAAAAAGTTTGTTTAATATGGTGTAGGTCCACCTTTTGCGGTGATTACAGCCTCAATTTCCATGTTGGGATTCTACAAGGTGTGAATTTTTTCCAAAGGATTTTAGCCCTTCTTCAGTTAAAAACACCTTCCAGTTCTTTGAGCGACGTGGCGGCGGAAATCGACGTCTAAACTTGAATCTCTAAAATCGAACATAAATGCCTCTTTAATGTTGAGGTCTGGGGATTGTGGGGGCCAGATGAGATGCTCAACTTCATTAGAATGTTCCTCGTGGCATGATTTAATGATTGTAGCTGTATGAATTGGTGCATTTCATCCGAGAGACGGCGTTCCCCTCCGGGAACGAGGTCGGAAATAGGGTAAACGATGATTCTTCTGAGAAGAAGAGGCGCCGATGGGCATCAGACGAAGAACCTCTCCTCTCTTTGGAGGCCTGAATGGCATCCTGGGGTGCCGTCTAAATGCCGTGCCTCCACAGCCCAATCTGCCACCCTGAAATCGCGGAAGACACGGGCATGGCACTGGTACCCGTGGATGCTGACCGTAGTTCAGGAGGAATGGGGTCTGTCCGATGGAGTCAGCCACAGCATTATTTAGAGCGAACTCAGTCATCCTGCCTGGCAGAGACCAAAATGTTGCAAGTATGTGACCAAGGTTGGTTGGCCCTTCCCAAACCCATTCGTTCTCGATGGTGATGCAGAGGGGGAATTCAACTCAATGCTGAGAAACGACACAGCTCTCTCCGAACCGAGATGCAAACTGGGGCCTCGATCACTGACAATTTTGTCTGATTTACCGTGTAGGCGGAAAAATTGCCTAATGAATAATGCTGCCAAGGCCCGTGCAGACGGTAACCGTGGTAACGGCACCAAGTGCACCATTTTAGAGAAGTGGTCGGTTATCACCCAGATGATGGTGCAGCCCCGAGACTTGGGTAAGCCCACCCCCAAAATCCATCCCGACCATCTCCCAGGGCCTGTCTGCCACCGGCAAAGGAAAAGTAGCCCAGCCGGCCATTGTCGAGGGATTTATTCTTGGGCGCAGGAGACGCACTCCTGAACATACCCTGATGTCACAGGCCATATGCGGCCCAGTATGTCCTCGCCAGCAACTAAGAAGTCCTTTTTGTCCCAAAATGTCCACCTACCCTGGACGAATGTGCCCAAGAGAGTACTTCCGGTCGCAAATTGATGGGCACAGAAGTGTTGCCCGGAGGCACAGACTCAAGCGAAACCGGAGCCACCGTCATAGGCTCCCCGGGGGGGACAAAAAAGCCGAGGCTCCACCTCCTCAGAAGACACCACGGAGCGAGATAGAGCATCGGCGCGAATGTTCTTCTCACCGGAGAGGAAATGGAGGGTGAAATGGAACCGGGAGAAGAACAGGGACCATCTGGCCTGACGAGAATTTAGCCGCTGGGTGGTCTGTAAATAGACCAAATTTTTTGTGATCAGTGAAAACTTGAAAGGGAAAGCGAGCCCCTCCAGGAGATGTCTCCACTCGGAAAAGGGCCAACTTCATGGCTAGCAACTCCCTATCCCCAATGGAATAATTCCCTCCGCTGGTGTGAAGGTCTTGGAAAAGAAGAAGCAAGGATGTTTCCGACCTTGATCATCCTTTTGAAAAAAAGGCTGCTCCAGCACCAACGGGACGAGGCATCAACCTCCAATTATAAAAGGCTTATCAACCTCGGGGCGATGTAAGAAGGAGCGCTAGCAAAATGGGATTTAATTGAAGTAAAGGCCTTGGAGACCTCCTCTGACCACAATTTGGGATTGGCCCCCTTCTTGGTGAGGGCTACCAAGGGAGCTACCAAAGTGGAGAAGTGGGGAATGAATTGGCGATAGAAAATTAATGAACCCCATAAAGCGCTGCACCGATTTTAAGAGAATGGGGTTCTTGCCAATCCTTCACAGCCTGTCGTTTGGCAGGATCCATAGCCAATCCCCGGGCGGAGATGATACAGCCAGGAAAGGAAAAGACTCCTGCTCAAACATGCATTTCTCCAACTTTGCATAGAGGGAGTTCGCCCTACAGGTCGTAGACTTTGCCAGACATCCCTCCAGGAGAGTCAATATCTGGAGAAAAGATGAGAATATCATCCAGATAGACTACTACAGAGGTGTAAAGCATATCCCGGAGATGTCATTGACAAAGTCTTGGAAATCGGCTGGGAATTACAGAGCCCGAAGGGCATCACCAGGTATTCATAATGCCCATCCCTGGTAAAAAGCCGTCTTCCATTCGTCCCCTTCACGGATGCGAATCAGTTTAAGCCCACGCAGATCAAATTTTAGTAAATACCCTTGCTCCCCGGAGCCTATCAAAGAGCTCAGAAATCAGGGGCAACGGGTACTTATTTTTCAATGGTGATGGCGTTAAGACCTCTGTAATCTATACACTGACGTAATTCTCCAGTCTTCTTCTGCACGAAGAAGAACCACGCTCCTGCTGGTGACACCGACTTCCTAATGAACCCTCCCTTTCCAGATTCTCCTGGATATATTGAGACATAGTGTAAGGTTCGTGTACATGTTTTCCCGAAACTCAGTTTTTTTTCCCTCAGCCATTTTACTTTCTGTCTTGCTGCAGCTTGTTTGGCCCTCAGTCAATATGGAGTTTCCAGCTTGCATGTTCCCGCCCTGATTCTCTCCCTCTTGCTTCTTAAGCAGCCACAGCTGAGCAATCAGTGCTTCAGATCAAGCCTGCAGTGAACCTGTGACCGACTCCTGGAAGCCTTGGACCTTGTACTCCAGTTATTTCCTATTGTGGAACTTTGGAACACTCGTGGACTTTGGAACCTTGCTATTTGATAAATCCACGTTTGCATGGACTTATTGGTAACAGAGAAGAGATCCTGAACCTGTTGTGAGAGTGATTGCTGAGCTTAAGTTACTCTGGCCTGCTGTGTCTCCTGCTTTTGTATCTGCAAAACTGTGTGACTATTATTGCCACTTGTATGAAGTAATACAAGACCTTCTATATCAAACCTGGACTCCTGTGTTTTCATCGCACCCAAGCACAAGACACTATATGAAACTGTACTCCTTACATTACAAGATTCTGAAGTCCAAACGTTGTGTCTGCTGGGGCTGGAAAGGCTGTGTTGCTGTAACTGTGGATATCAGATGTCCGGTTGTACTTTCTGTGATGACAGTGGTTGTGACTTCTCACAACCATTCCAGGTGAGCAGTTCCCTTAATTTTTTTTTCTCTCTGCAGTGTTACCAAGGTAAACACTATTGTTTTTTTTTTTTTCTTTCCTCTTTTGTGTCTGCTGTAACTGTGGATATCAGATGTCCGGTTGAACTTTCTGTGATGATAGTGGTTGTGACTTCTCACAACATTCCAGGTGAGCAGTTCCCTTAATTTTTTTTCTCTCTGCAGTGTTACCACAGGTAAACACTATTGTTTTTTTTTTTTCTTTTTCCTCTCCTTCCAGTACTCCTGTCTTAAAAGATCTGGAAAATGGAGGCCCGCATAAAGGAACTTGCGGAGTGACTGATAACATCCTTGCAGATTTGCAGACTATAAAAACCCGTTTTACAAACCTACAGGACCTCACTAATCACAATTTGCAAGTGTTTGGACAGACTGCCCAGGATTTGCGAGCCAGTATTGAGGTTCTAGAGGAGCGAGTCCAGGCTCCTGCCGTAGCCCCGAGTTCTGGGATTCCTAATTTGCCCCCTTTTCGTTTTGGCGGTGAACGTGAGAAATTCAGGGGATTTATAATCAATGCAATCTTTTTTTTTCCTGCACATGCTTCACAATTTTCCCACTGAACGATCTAAAGTACTTACTATAATTATGTTGCTTACCAACAAGGCTTTGATGTGGGCAAACCCTTGTTTGAGACTGAGGATGAATGTTTGGATCACTTGATGCTTTCATTTCAGCCATGGGGCAGGTGTTTGATGACCCCAATCGAGGTGCAAACAGCTAAAAGCAGCCATGTTAGCTTTGCGCCAAGGTAACACTCGGTAGCTGAATATGCCTTGGTTTCAGGAGATGGGCCCTTGATACCACCTGGGACAGTTCCGCCAAAAATCATTTTTCGAAAAGGGTTATCTCCACTGATTATGGATGAACTTGCTCGTGCCGACCCTCCCACTGCGTTAGGTGACTTTTTAACTACTGCATCCGTATTGATACTGTCTGACTGAACGCAGGCAAGAGAGATGGTTCGAAAGCAATCGCACTAACCTTTTCCTACCTTCCTCTCCAGCTAAGGAATCTTTGAGTAGGATCACACGGGAACCTAAACCCTAAACCCCATGCAGGTAGACTCTTTACAACGACGGGTTAGTGATGCACGCAAGAAACATCGTTTTAAGGAGAATCTTATGTTTCTATTGTGGTAAGTCAGGGCACTTCATTATAAACTGCCCCAGCCGTTCTCGTAAGACTACTGCAGCACTCATTCACTGTGAGTGTTGCGAGAGGGGATCTGTTAGGTCCGAGCCTCAGGCTCCAGAGAGATCTGCAGCAACAGATCTTGATTTTTCTCGGACTTAAACTCCGTTACTTCTGAGGACGTTGACTGTGAAAAACGCTGCAATTTTTCAAGTTTCCTCAGCGGTGTCCCAGCTGAGTTGTAAGAAAAACAATTCTCATTGCTTTCTTTCCATCAAACTCTGGGTTGACTCAGCTTGGGTGTCTAGCTCTGCTATGATCGACTCAGGGGCAAGTGGAAATTTTATGGATGTCTCCTTTGCTCTGAAACAGGGGATACGTTCAGTGAAGAAGGCTACTCCAGTACAGATGGAAACTGTGGATGGCTCCCTGCTGACCTCTGGACCAGTGGATCAGGAAACAGAGCCTTTGAGGGTTCTTATGGGTAAAGATCATCAAGAGAAACTGTCCTTTATGCTTATCTCTTTCTCCCCACTTTCCCATTATTCTAGGGCTAACCATGGCTGCAGGCTCAGAATCCTACCATTTAACTGGGAGACCAAGGAATTACACTTTCCAGAGAAACAGATGAGTCCAAAAGTTTCAGCTTGCTCTGTTCCTAAGGAACCATGTCAGTCCCTGAACTACCAGCTGTATACCAGGACTATGTGGATTTATGTGACAAGAAGAACGCTGACCAGCTTCCCCCTCACCGTCCATATGATTGTCCAATTGAATTATTGCCTGGAGCAGAGATACCTTTTGGTAAGATCTACCCCCTGGGCGGGGCCCGAGCTAAAGGCTTTAAAGGATTACATAGCGAAAATATAGCCAAGGGCTTCATACGCCCCTCTTCATCTCCTGCAGGTGCACCCATCTTCTTTGTAAAGAAGAAAGATGGATCTCTGAGACCCTGCATAGACTATAGGGAACTCAATAAGGTTACTATTAGAAACCGTTATCCATTGCCTTTAATCCCTGAGTTATTGTAGAGAGTGCGACATGCCAAAATTTTCTCTAAACTAGATCTCCGTGGGGCCTATAACTTAGTCCGTATTAGACCTGGGGATGAATGGAAGACTGCATTCAGGTCACGCTATGGACACTTTGAGTATCTAGTTATGCCTTTTGGTCTAGTACCGCCCCAGCCACTTTCCAACACTTGGTGAATGACATCTTCAGGGATCTCCTAGATACATTCGTGGTGATTTATTTGGATGATATTCTAATTTTTTCTAACTCCACAGAAGAACATCATGGACATGTGAGAATGGTCTTGGAACGTCTAAGACAAAATCATCTTTACATCAAACTTGAAAAATGTAATTCCATAGGACCGAAATTCAATTTCTGGGGTATGTACTGTCTACACAAGGAATTAGTATGGATGGAAGCAAGACCCAAGCCATCAAGGATTGGCCAAGTCCTAGAAATGTGAAGGAGGTGCAGCGCTTCATCGGGTTTGCCAACTTCTATAGACGTTTCATTAGGAATTTTCTCTGAGGTAGTGTCACCTATCACCCAACTTACCTTGAAAGAGTCTAGGTTCTCCTGGACTCCCCAAGCCCAGGAAGCATTTTCCCGTCTAAAAGATAAATTTACCACTGCACCTATCTTAGTACATCCCAACCCCGAACTTGCCTTCATAATAGAGGTGGATGCTTCAGACTGTTCCGTTGGAGCTATACTCTCTCAGAGAACAGGTGAGAAGAATGTCTTGCATCCCTGTGCCTTCTTTTCCCAGCAGTTGTCTTCGCTGAGAGGAACTACGATGTGGCAATAGAGAGTTGTTGGCCATTATTGCCGCCTTCAAAGAATGGGAGAACACCTTCTTTCAGGGAGCTGCACAGCAAATAGTCGTCCTGACAGACCATCGTAACCTTGAATTTATCAGGTCGGCTAAAGTGCCTGACTCCTCGCCAGGCTCGCTGGAATCTTTTCTTAAACCAATTTAATTTTATTCATTTCTTATAGACCAGGACGCGCAATGGAAAGGCTGATGCACTCTCTAGGATTTATTCAGCAGAGACACGTCCACTTACTCATCCTAAGACTATTCTTCCTGACTCTAGATTCCTGGGAGTGATTCATAATCAAGACCTACTTAAGGACATCAAGGAAGCATACCATGCGGATTCCTTTTTGGCACAACCCCCAAGGGACGTAAGTCTTGTCTTTAAGAATGGTGTGTGGATTCAGGGACAACGTCTGTATATTCCTTAAACAGTCAGATTAAGAGTATTGCAACTCATTCACGATTCCAAGATAGCTGGGCATAGAGGAATTCTAAAGACACAGGAATTTCTTTCTCGTTTCTTTGGTGGCCCACTTGCAGGAAGGATGTTTTAAACTATGTCACTTCATGTGAAGTCTGTGCAAGATGCAAAACACCTCGCTCCTCAACAACTGGTCTGTTGCAACCTCTTCCCACCCCGTCCCGCCCGTGGGGATCCATTTCTATGGACTTCATTGTGGATTTTACCAACCTCTCAAGGGAAGAACACCATTCTAGTGGTGGTTGATCGTTTAACAAAAGCAGCTCATTTTATCCCTTGTGTCGGCTTACCCACTGCAAAACAGACATCAGACTTGATGATTAAAAATGTGTTTCGTTTACATGGAGTACCAGATGAGGTTATTTCGGATCGAGGGGTGCAATTCACTTCAAGGTTTTGGCAAAATTTCTGTGCAGCATTGGACATTAAAGTGAACCTTTCTTCTGCTTTTCATCCTCAGACTAATGACAGACGGAACGAACCAATCAGACCCTGGAGCAGTATCTTCGCTGCTTTATCTGCCACCTACAGGATGATTGGGTGGATCTACTTCCACTGGCTGAGTTCTCTTATAACAACTCTCAGAGCGCCTCCACTAAGCAGTCTCCTTTTTACTCCAATTTAGGTTATCATCCTAATATTCTTCCTCGATTTCCCATAGAAACGCCTTTGCCAGCAGTGGTTTGAAAGAATCACGTCTTTACAAAAGAATATGGATCTTCTAAAGGGAAATCTGGAATTGGCTCAGGAAAGGTACAAGAAAGCCGCAGATAAATTTCGTAAACCTGCACCAGCTTTCAAGGTAGGAGACCTGGTCTGGCTGTCAACCAAAAAATCTTAAGTTAAGAATTCCATCATCTAAGTTGGGACATAAATACATTGGACCTTATAAAATCAGTAAAATTATAAGTGCTGTCGCTTGTCGTCTTCAACTGCCCAGAACTATGAGAATCCACCCTGTCTTTCATGTATCTCTACTAAAGGCTGCGACACCCAATACGTTTCCTGGACGTTCTTCTCCTTGCCCTGACCCAGTGCTAGTCGATGGTCAGGAAGAATTTGTGGTGGAAAGGATTCTAGATTCCAGGTTGTATAGAAATCAGTTACAATATTTGATCAAATGGCAGGGCTACCCAGTGGAGGACAATTCATGGGAAACCAGTCAATAACGTTAATGCTCCTCGCTTGCTCCGTCAGTTTCATCAGAGGTACCCACACAAGCCTGGTCTGAGTCATCCGGAGGTTGTCCCTAAGGGGGAGTAATGTAAGGTTCTGTGTACATGTTCCTGAAACTCAGTTTTTTTCCGTCAGCCATTTTACTTTCTGTCTTGCTGCAGCTGTCTTGCCCTCAGTCAATATGAGTTTCCAGCTTGCATGTTCCCGCCCTGATTCTCTCCCTCTTGCTTCTTAAGCAGCCACAGCTGAGCAATCAGTGCTTCGAATCAAGCCTGCAGTGAACCTGTGACCTGACTCCTGGAAGCCTTGGACCTTGTACTCCAGTTATTTCCTATTGTGGAACTTTGGAACACTCGTGGACTTTGGAACCTTGCATTTGATAAATCCACGTTTGCATGGACTTATGGTAACAGAGAAGAGATCCTGAACCTGTTGTGAGAGTGATTGCTGAGCTTAAGTTACTCTGGCCTGCTGTGTCTCCTGCTTTTGTATCTGCAAACTGTGTGACTATTATTGCCACTTGTATGAAGTAATACAAGACCTTCTATATCAAACCCTGTGACTCCTGTGTTTTCATCGCACCCAAGCACAAGACACTATATGAACTGTACTCCTTACCAACACATAGCCTCCATCTCAGGAAGAGAGAGGGGATAGACAATTCCCCGAGGAGGTTCTGCTCCAGACAAGAGGTCAATAGGACAGTCGTAGGAAAATGGGGCTGCAGAGTCTCAGCAGCCTTTTTAGAGAAACACGTCTGCATATGAATGATAGCACTTGGAAGAGGAGAAAGATCTGCGGTATCTCTGTAGTGGTAACCTCAATGCACTTCCTGACACATCTGTCTTTACATACTCACTCCAACCCAGTATCCTACAGAGGTCCACTCAATATGAGGGAGTGGGAACGGAGCCAGAGTACTCCCAGTAGGATTTTGTCTATTCCCTTGGGAAGGACGAGAAGGGAAATAATTTCCTGATGGGAAGGGGGTACACACAAAGTAAGAGGACGTCTGATGTGTAATTGGCGAGGGCAATGTCAACCCATTCACTACCCCGGACAGTCACTGGTTTGTCGAGCGCTACCAGATGTATTGCGTGGCGACGAGCAAAGGTAGATGACATGAAATTCCCCTCTGCTCCTGATCCACACAAAGTTCAACTGTAAGTGTGGAAGAGTCTACAGTGACTGCTCTTTAAATGTCATCTTGGAGGAAAATGCCGCTGTCTCTAGTGAACCTCCTCCCAGGACCACTAGACGCGATCGCTTCCCCGATCGCTGTGGACATTTGTTGGCATAGTGTCCGGTCTGCTGACAAAGGTTACAGACCACGGATACTCGGATGGCCCGAGACTTAGGTCCTGCACGAGAAACCTCTGTGGCCTTTTGGGGTACGGACGCCAGATCGGGGGATTCGAGAGGTTTGGCAAAGGTGGGAGCCAACCGAATCCTCTGCCTACACTGGCCGCTCCATCCTCTGCTTGTGAAAACGGAGGTCGATGCGGGTAGATATGGAGATAAGCTTCTCCAGTGTGGCGGGAATCTCCCTGGTAGCCAAAGCGTCTTTAACATGGTCAGCCAGTCCTCGCCAGTAGACTGGGGATGAGAACTTTATCTGACCAGTCTAGCTCTGAGGCCAGAGTCCAAAACTGGACGGAAAACTGACTGACCAAAGACGAACCCTGTGCCAATGCCAGCAGTTGGAGTGCCGTATCGTGGGTGACCTGAGGTCCCAAAAAGACCTTTATAAGAGCCTCGAGGAAACATGGAGTACTCCGCACCACACGATCGTTGCGCTCCCACAGCGGCGTTGCCCACGCAAATACTCTGCCCGAGAGTAGAGACAGTACAAAACCCACTTGTGCCCGATCCGTGGGGAAACGTGCAGCCAGAAGCTCGAGCTGTATAGAGCACTGACTCACGAATCTCCAACATTGCTTGCTGTCACCGGCAAACTTGTCAGGAAACAGGAGGTGGGATAATGTATGGGCAGAGGTGGCAGAGGACAAACTGGCTGCAGCCACGCTAGCAGCCTGAACAGCGACTGCGGTAACATCCACAGCTGAGGTTGTGCGCTCAAGGGCCGCCAACCTACCCTCCAGCTGCTGGATGTACTGCGGTAGACACTGGTCATCCGCCATTTTACTAGCCAGACCCTGGCGCTAGTATTATGTTAAGGGCCTGCGGAACGCACCTAATAGATACTAAGGAGAGGTGCGTTCAGAGCCCGGGGTCCACAGTGCAGGCAGAGCCTGCTGCTAGTAAGATGGCGTAAATAGGCAGTATGAGCAAACTCTGTTATCCCGCAGATTCGCAGATGTAACGCTGTATCACTATATGGCGATATAAGCGGACTCTGTTCATTTACAGAGCCGCTGTAACAAAGACTGTGTCCTGTTAGACTCACAGGGAACACAGATGACTGCTAACGGATTGCAGTCTGTGGTCATTCAAACAGAACCCAAGCAGTAATCTCCTCACCGGAGTAGCAGGTTATTCTAATGGCGTTTTCAGCCTAACCCTGAACACGGGCATACAATCTCCTCACCGAAGGTGCCGGTATTCTAGGGGCTTATTTCAGCCAGACCTAACCACAAGCATACATGACCACACTGGCGCAAGCACGTAACAGATTTGATACTAGCGCACGGCCGTGCGGTAAGGACAGCCTTTTATAGCAGCCACGAGAAAAAGACCTTCCAGGAAGGACCAATGGGAAGCTGCTTCAGAACATCAACAGCCACAGGACCTTCCTGAAGGACCAATAGAATGGCAGCTGTATCTGAGCATGTGACCCCTGATCTCCAATGGGAGATCTTACCCTGGGCATGTGATTCGCCCGCCAGGGCCTGTAGGGTACTCGGCACCGAGCCTGTTGATTTCTATGGGGGATGTCACGGCAGCTGCAGCTCGGTCCGTGGCCCTGGGCGCTCACTGTAAATGGGGATGTATTTACAGGGGATTAATGTTCGTGTAGTTTGTCGTGACGCCACCTGTAGTACCTGGTCAGGGTGACCAGCGCTGCTGTGCAGGTCCTCAGGAAGGGATGGTTTGTGCAGCTAGATGATAAGTCTTCTACAGGTAAGACTGTATCCTTCCAGGGCAGGTAGATGTAAGGTAAAGCAATGGTGCAGAGTGATGTAGCAGAGTGGAGTGTGCCTCGCTGGAAGAATCAGGGAAACAGTTCTGTTGCAGTTTCAAAGGTTTACTCACATCTGTTAAGCGCCGGGCACTGTGTCCTTCCAGTGAGTAGTCCAGTAACCCTCAGGTAGAATGGTCACACTCCCAAAGACTCCCTTTATGTTCTTTCCGCTTCTTGGTGCTACTCTCCTTACTCCTTCTGCACCTCCCTACCACAGAGCCCTCGGACGAGGTAGTATTGGATCCTTTCAGTTTACAGGTACGACCCGATGTCCCGGTGCACTGCTCTCCTGTTCACGGAGACCGAGACACCGTCGGATGCCTGGACGTACTTGATCCCTAGCTTCCTCCCGGATGAGAATATGGTAGCTAGTGCTCTTGAAAGACCCACTATACTCGGTGTTACAAGTGGCGTTGAACTGACCCACCAGTCTAGGAACCATTCCCCGTTGTTTGCCTGGTCCTTCCTTCTTCAGGATGGGGCACAGCTTCAATTGCTGTCTCTGCCCTGGACCCTTTCGCTCACTCAGCACGGCTCCCTGAGGTGAACTCAGAGGAGCTGCAGGTCAGGCCAGTACCCACTTCACTGCCTGCCTGTCTCAAACTGAAACTCTAGACTAACACGCTGCTGCCTCATGCTGCAGCTGGCTCCACCCACCCACTTCTACACCCTTTCCTAACCAGCCTGATGCTCAGCACTGGCATGATGTGTGTGGATGCGGTGATGGAGTCAATGGGGTGCTTCCTCCTTACCTGAGAGTCAGGTGTCACACCTCTGGGTGAGATGCAACATCTCTGTGGCGACTGGACCCTCAGGGCGCCATACATGCTCAGATGAAGCAACAAAGGACTTAGTCCTAAAGACATCTGCTCACCGCTGACCAGTACTGGCTACAATAGCAGAACCTGGAGAGGCAGCAGCAAGTCTCTGCACTGTATTAGACCGGGCGAGACGCTGGGACTGACGTTTTTGCTGAGCAGGCTCCACTGCGGCTGGAGATGAATGGGGGACCACAGTGGAACTGGTTTGAGACTCCCCTTGTGCAGCAGCGGGAACTCGAACCCTAACACATGTTTCCACAGGTCGAAGGGAACAATTGTGGAGGTTTCTACACCACTCTAAACGCTTGGAAACATTTGTCATTGAGAGCAGCAGTTTTCGAATTGCAGCTCTTCCGTGGAATCCAGATTTGTTTAGCTCCCGACGATTCGTTTTCGTGAAAACTGGGTTCTGTAGGTGTTCATTGAGCTCAGCAGTGATTTTCGGAGCCATGGTCTTGCGATCCTCTCTCACAATTCACTTTACAGTGTGACGGTCTCTGTCAGTCAACTTCAACTTTCGGCCGACCTGTGCTTTACTGCGGACGTTTTTCCTTCTCTTTCTTTTCCAAAATTTTTATTAAGTATTTATGAAACAATAAGGGGGGAGAAGGGGAAAAGGGAAGGGGAAATACAACAAGGAAAGAAGGAACCAAGTGGACCTTGCGTCCCAATTTACAGGAAAATAACATATTAATTTATACAGGCATTACACATATTATATGACTACAAAGGCAATATTATAAATAGTAACCATTAATCAAGAAATACAAAATAATATGGCTTATCTGAATATACTTTTAAGGGAATAAATGTATCCAGCTGGACCATTTTTGAGAAAATTGGTCTAGGTTGTTATGTTTTAGAGCTATTTTGTGCTCGAAGGCTTTATGGAGAGTCATTCTGTCAATTACATCTTGGATAACGGGAGGGTCAGGCCTCTTCCAATAGAAGGCAATTATTGCCTAACTACTAGAAGAACATGTACCACTAAGGGAATAGAGGAATGAGCAATGGCCTCCGAGTCTAAGGATAAAAGAGCTAGTTGCGGAGATAGAGTAATGGATTTTGTGAGTAATGAATTAATTAGAGACACACTATTTTTCCAAAGAGGCCTAATATTGGGACAGTACCAGAGTATATGAAGCAAACTGCCATATTGGCCACAACCTCTCCACAGGATGAGGAGTGTTTCTGAATTAATCAGAGAGAGTCGGGCTTGAGTGCAATATCAACGCGTTAGTATTTAATTGTGAGTTTCTTGGAGCGTCATAGAGATTGAAGCGGAGTAGGAAATAAAACAGCCTGTTCCCATTCTTGCGGACTTGGGGATATATGTAACTCAGGTTACCATTTTCAAAAGTTATAGACCTTGATGAATATATGACTTTTATTGAGCCACATATAAATGTAAGAGGTTCTCCAAAAAATGTGATGATTAACGTTGGTAATAAGGTTGGTGGCAGGCTCAGATAGGCTTGGTTTAGTGGCAAGAAATAGCACAATCAAATCCTTCAACATGAGATACTGGAGGAATGAAGAAGAGGAGACTTTAAATTTATCTTTGATTTGGGAAAAAGGGATAAGACTAGATTCACTGACCAAATCCTTGATTTTTTAACGTCATGTTCAGCCAAAATGGGATCGATGGCTGTATGGTATAGGGAGCAGATTAAGTGGAGAGGGAGATTTTTTAAGGAAGGTTAATTTATTAGTACCTCTTTTCTGTTTAGCAAATTTTTCCAGGCAGCCAGAGTAGCGTCAAATATGGGATGAGAAGAAGGGGGGATATTCGCTTTCCAATGGGTGACTGTTCAGTATCCTCCGGCTGAGAATCCTAAGAATCTTCCTCTCCTGCGGATTCATATGCCTGTAGTGTACTCTCATGTATATTTTCCTCTTCTATGAAATTTACCTTTCTTTTCTTTTTCAGTTGCTTTTTTTCTTCTCTTTCAAACGCAGTCATTTCTTTGGAGACAGTACCTCTTGACACGCCAAGCATTCGGGCACTTTCGGGTTACACTAGCGCCGGCCATCCGAGCACCAACAATTTAGCCTCTTTGAAAATCCGAGAGGTCTGCCATTGGTATCAGTTCCTCATCAATGTTCTTACAATTATGCAAAACAAACAGTTAATTTACATACACATATGACATAACACAAATAATCAACTACAAAACATTATCATATGTCACGGTTTGCATGTTTATAACATGTTCGAAGATGATGATGCCAAAACGTTAGGTGTTTCCATTATTTTTTACATCGCCTCCTCCTTCTGAAGTTTCAAAAAATGCAAGCACTGAGTCGCTGGCTCCTGGTCTGGAACATCACCTTTCCTTGTGTGCTTCACCCCCACCAAAAGTGAAGGATGCGGCAGCCGACACTTCAGATTACTCCATGGAGCTCTTTTCACATACCATGCCTGGATTATCAGGTCAAATTCTCAATTCCCCAGTCCAACATGCAGAGGCGTATCTAGGCTTTCTGGCACCCGGGGCAAGAATTCGTTTCGGCGCCCCCTCCCCCCCCCCCCGCACACATGCGATTTGCTCACTTAGTCATGTACCCACGAGCTGCTCTTCCTAATGCTCTCAATGTTCAGTGAAAAACTGAGAGAAGCAGGAAGAGAGGCTCGTTGTCACATGACCATAAGTATGAAAGTCGCATATGAGTGAAGTGTCCATGTGATGACTACTGGAACCTGCAGAGCTGAATCCTGACATTGCAGCTTCTGAATTCTCACAACTAATGCTCTGCACACTTTTAGGATTCTCCCTTACCGGTGGCAAGAGTACACGGTCATGTCAGCACAAGCATGTGATTTATATACTTCTGGCCACATTCCGACTAGAAGTGCCCGGCCTCGCTCTGTTCATTTTCATTGAGTGAGGCTACACATGTCTAGTCAGCATGTGACCGCATATATGTAAATTACTGGCACGAGAGAATCCTAACAGCGTGCAGTGTGAGCTGTGAGAATTCTGAAATTGACTATTTCTCATGTTTTTTATTTATGTTAGGAGCATTAAAGGGGCTGTCCAGGTTTGTGCTGAGTCTGCAGTCATTCTATGTGACACAGACCTGGAGAACCCCTTTAATGCTCCCTAACAAATAAAGACATGAGAATTAGTCAATTTCACAAATAATATTTACATCCAGGTACCTGTCTCTGGAGTCGTTCTCCTTTTCTTCATCTTGTCAAGACCCCATGATGAGTTTTCTCATCCACAGCCGTCTCTGCAGACCTCCATCTTCTCCGCTCTACTGCACCAACTCGCCACACAATGCCTCAAAGACAGAAGAGTCATTATAATGCCCCTAAATAAAAATATCTGCAATATACTGTCAACTCACACTATTCCCCTCCCTCCTCACACTGTCTCCTCTCACATCCCCCCTGTTCAGCATACTGTCTCCTTATATATTTACCCCCTCACTATACTGTCTGCTCACACATACCCCTGACTCCCCATACTGTGTCCACATACATTCACCCGTTCACTCCCCACACTGTCTGCAACCATCCCCCATACTGTTTCCTCATACATACATACTCTTCAGTACCCTCAAATCCCCCCACACATATTAAATACCCCCATCCCCACTCCACATCCCCGGCCCCCACACATAAAATAGCCCCCCATCCCCAACTCCAAATCCCCGGCCCCCACACATAAAATAGACTCCCATCCCCACTCCAAATGCCCGCCCCCACACACAAAATAGCCCCCCATCCCCACTTCAAATCCCCACACATAAAATAGCCCCCCATCCCCACTCCAAATCCCCCCACACATAAAATAGCCCCCATCCCCACTCCAAATCCCCAGCCCCCAAACATAAAATAGCCCCACATCCCCACTCCAAATCCCCAGCCCCCACACATAAAATAGCCCCCCATCCCCACTCCAAATGCCCGGCCCCCACACATAAAATAGCCCCCCATCCCCACTCCAAATGCCCGGCCCCCACACATAAAATAGCCCCCCATCCCCACTCCAAATGCCCGGCCCCCACACATAAAATAGCCCCACATCCCCACTCCAAATCCCCCCACACATAAAATAGCCCCTCATTCCCACTCCAAATCCCCCCACACATAAAATAGCCCCTCATCCCCACTCCAAATCCCCCACACATAAAATAGCCCCCCATCCCCACTCCAAATCCCCCCACACATAAAATAGCCCCCCCATCCCCACTCCAAATCCCCCACACATAAAATAGGCCCTCATCCCCACTCCAAATTTCCCCACACATAAAAATAGCCCCATCCCCCACACATAAAATAGCCCCCCATCCCCACTCCAAATCCCCCCACACATAAAATAGCCCCCCATCCTCCCACACATAAAATAGCCCCCATCGCCACTCCAAATCCCCCACACATAAAATAGCCCCCATCCCCCCACACATAAAATAGCCCCCCATCCCCACTCCAAATCCCCGGCCCCCACACATAAAATAGCCCTCCATCCCCACTCCAAATCCCCAGCCCCCACACATAAAATAGCCCCCCATCCCCACTCCAAATGCCCGGCCCCCACACATAAAATAGCCCCCCATCCCCACTCCAAATGCCCGGCCCCCACACATAAAATAGCCCCCCATCCCCACTCCAAATGCCCGGCCCCCACACATAAAATAGCCCCCCATCCCCCACTCCAAATCCCCCCACACATAAAATAGCCCCTCATTCCCAATCCAAATCCCCCCACACATAAAATAGCCCCTCATCCCCACTCCAAATCCCCCACACATAAAATAGCCCCCATCCCCACTCCAAATCCCCCCACACATAAAATAGCCCCCCCATCCCCACTCCAAATCCCCCACACATAAAATAGCCCCTCATCCCCACTCCAAATTTCCCCACACATAAAATAGCCCCCATCCCCCACACATAAAATAGCCCCCCATCCTCCCACACATAAAATAGCCCCCATCGCCACTCCAAATCCCCCCACACATAAAATAGCCCCCCATCCCCCCACACATAAAATAGCCCCCCATCCCCACTCCAAATCCCCGGCCCCCACACATAAAATAGCCCTCCATCCCCAAATCCCCCCACACATAAAGTAACCCCCCATCCTCACTCTAAATTCACCCCCCCATACACACACATTATGCCCCCCACATCTTCTGTGGTATCTTCAGCTCAATATTGTTGCACACTTACCACCTTCGTTCCCCACCTTGCCGCCGCCGGCGAGTGACGTCAGCAGCGTGATTACATGACCTGATCACGCTGCTGGCGTCGCTCTGACCCGTAGTCAGAGCTTCAATTGTACTGGCGTCTGTACAGACGCCAGTGCAATTGATTCCTGGCTGGGAGCCGGCACGCAGCAGCTTCTCTGCGCCAGCTGTCAGCTTGACAGCCGGCACAGGGAACCGCCGACTCTCAGGCCGGGGGCGGCAGAACACAGCCGCGGGGGAGACACTGCGGACCGCTGCATTAGGCGGCCCGACTGCACCCCCCTGCCGGCTGCGCCCGGGGCACCTGCCCCGGCTGCCCCCCCCTAGATACATCCCTGCCAACATGAATCAGAGATGGAGTGCACATCATGATGCACAGCCACTTCTAGATGATTCTGCTGGTACATTCACCCAGAGCACTACATTTCCCTCGCAGTCTACTGAGCCAGAATCTGACCCTGGTGAAACTAAGGTGCCCAGATTACATTGAAGAGGAGGTGATGGATGAGCCTATTGTTGTTGACCCGGATTGGCATCCATTTGGGGAAGAGGGTGCCGCTGGCAATAGCTCAGAAGAGGTGAAGTATCCGCAGCAGGCATCGACATCGTAGCAGCGGTTATCTGGCAGGCCCGTAGCAGTCCAAAAAGGTGTTAAAAAACAAAAAGAGTTGCAGGACAGCTTGGCCAGATGGTCAAATTTGCACAGCGTGCAAGCCCTGAAAATTGATATCATAGTAGGAAGAGTCCAGTGTGGCACTTTTTGGACAGAAATCCTATTGATGAGGCAATGGTTATCTGTAAACAGTGCAGAAGGACCCTTAGCCAAGGGAAAAAATCTCAGAAATTTGAATACCAGTTGCATGCTTAGACATTTCATGAACATGCACTTGCAAGCGTGGATGGACTACAAAACCTACAAATCCCCCCCAGGGCCGGTGTCAGCACCTGGCGCACACGGGCAAGTGCCAGTTCCCTGAGCAGGTGGGGGGGCCGACTCGTGGGCGACGGCACTGGCACAGGGCCTCTCATAGTGCAATAATTTGACTCAGACGGTGGGATGGGCCCACTCGCCGTCAGACACACCGGCGTACTATGAGGGGCCCTGTGCCAGTGCCATCGCCCACGAGTCGGCCCCCCCCTGCTTGCTAAGGGCCCCAGCACTTGCAATACTTACCTCTCCATGCTCCACCACTGTGACGTCTTCCGCGTTTCCTGACAGTAACATTAAGGTTACAGAGCGCAATGACGTCACGTCTGTACTCCCTCTGCCTAAACAATCCAACTGCAGAGAGCTTTAAGATGGCGATGCTGAGGAGTCCAGAGTAGAGCAGTGCACAGTGAGGAGAGGTATTTCATTTTTTGTAATGTTTGGAGGAATATATGGGGAGCATTTTACATTGGATCATTAATAATGTGGCCCATTATATATGGAGCATGATTTTGGCCCATAAGACACTGGAGCATCATCCATGGGGCCCATCATGTATTTGAGCATTCAAAATGGGGCAGATCAGACACTGGAGCAGCATTTACGGGGCCCATTATACCTTGAACATTAATAGGGCCCATTATGTATGGAGCATTCTTTTGACCCATAAGACACTGGAGCATCATTCATGGGACACATCATATACTGGAGCATTCTAAATGGGGCAGATCAGACACTGGAGCATCATCCAAGGGGCCCATTATACCCTTGAACACTAATGGTGCCCATTATATGTGGAGCATTCTTTTGACCATAAGACACTGGAGCATCATCCATGGGGCCCATCATATACTGGAGAATCATATGGGGTTCATTATTTATGGGGCATCATATAGGGTATGGAAAATCATATGGGCACATATAGGACACATTATCTATGGAGCAATATATGGGCCTCATTATTCTGTATGGCGCACTATGTGGTGGCCATAATACTGTATGGAGGAATGTAGTGTCCGGTTTTTGAGCTATTGTAGATTTTAACATAGATATCAGTCATGTCATGTGAGAAGTGAAGTATTTTTCATGGTACTATACCCATATTTCTGTGCCGTATCGGAGCATCATGAATTGTGGTATGTGTTAAAGGGGCCCACTGAGGTTCTTTGGCCCGGGGCACATCCCTACCTCCCCCCACATGTTTAGCCAAATAACCCCCAGTTTTCAATGCGTAACTATTATTATAAAGTTAATTAAGGGTTGCCAAGCTTAAGTAATAAGAATTTTTGCCATTCAAATGGGCACTGTAGGTGTGTTTACTGTCCTCCACTCCCTACCGACTTTGCTTCCCCATTGACTTGCATTGGGTTTCGTGTTTCAGTCGGACCCCCGACTTTTCCCGATAGTCGGCCGATTTCGTTCTACCTGACTTTTGCGAAAGTCGGGTTTCGTGAAACCCGACTCGATCCGAAAAAGGGAAAGTCGCTCATCTCTAGTAATATCTATAATAAATTCTACAATAGCTCAGAAACCAGACAATGTAGTACTCCATACAGTATTATAGGCACCACATAGTGCTCCATACAGATTAATGAGCCCCATGTATTAAATCATACAGTATTAAGGGCACCACATAGTGCTCCATACAGAATAATGAGCCCCATATATTGCTCCATACAGTATAATGGACCCCATATAATGCTCCATACAGAATACTGAGCCCCATGTATTGCTCCATACAGTATTATGGCTACTACATAGTTCTCCATACAGAATAATGAGCCCAGATATTGCTCCATACAGTATAATGGACCCCATATAATGCTCCATACAGTATAATGAGCCCCATATATTGCTCCGTATAGTATATAATAGGCCCCATGTATTGCTCCTTACATTACAATGAGCCCCAGATATTGCTCCATACAGTATAATGGACCCCATATAATGCTCCATACAGAATACTGAGCCCCATGTATTGCTCCATACAGTATTATGGCTACTACATAGTTCTCCATACAGAATAATGAGCCCCAGATATTGCTCCATACAGTATAATGGACCCCATATAATGCTCCATACAGTATAATGAGCCCCATATATTGCTCCGTATAGTATATAATAGGCCCCATGTATTGCTCCTTACATTACAATGAGCCCCAGATATTGCTCCATACAGTATAATGGGCCCCAGGTAATGCTCCATAAAGAATAATGAGTCCCATATATTGCTCCATACAGCATAATAAACCCCATATATTACTCCATACAGTATAATGGGCCCCATATAATGCTCCACACAGTATGCAATAGGACCTATGTATTGTTCCATACAGATATAATGAACCCCATATAATGCTCCAAACAGTATAATGAGCCCCATATAATGCTACAAACAGTATAATGAGCCCCACATATGTTGCCATATATGATGGACCCCATATAATTCTCCATAAATAATGAGCCCCATATAATCTCCCAGTGTATGATGGGCCCCAAATATTGCTCCAAACAGAATGGGTCCCATGTAACTCTATATATAGTGTGCCCCATATAATGCTCCATATATAATGGGTCCCATATGATGCTCCATATACAGGTCCTTCTCAAAAAATTAGCATATAGTGCTAAATTTCATTATTTTCCATAATGTAATGATTACAATTAAACTTTCATATAAATTTTTGATTCATTACACACCAACTGAAATTTGTCAGGTCTTTTATTGTTTTAATACTGATGATTTTGCCATACAACTCCTGATAACCCAAAAAACCGTCTCAAAAAATTAACATATTTCAACCGTCCAATAAAATAAAAGTGTTTTTTAAAAACAAACAAAAAAAGCATCAAATAATAATGTTCAGTTATGCACTCAATACTTGGTCGGGAATCCTTTTGCAGAAATGACTGCTTCAATGCGGCATGGCATGGAGGCAATCAGCCTGTGACACTGCTGAGGTGTTATGGAGGCCCAGGATGCTTCGATAGCGGCCTTAAGCTCATCCAGAGTGTTGGGTCTTGCGTCTCTCAACTTACTCTTCACAATATCCCACAGATTCTCTATGGGGTTCAGGTCAGGAGAGTTGGCAGGCCAATTGAGCACAGTAATACCATGGTCAGTAAACCATTTACCAGTGGTTTTGGCACTGTGAGCAGGTGCCAGGTCGTGCTGAAAAATGAAATCTTCATCTCCATAAAGCATTTCAGCCGATGGAAGCATGAAGTGCTCCAAAATCTCCTGATAGCTAGCTGCATTGACCCTGCCCTTGATGAAACACAGTGGACCAACACCAGCAGCTGACATGGCACCCCACGCCATCACTGAGTGTGGGTACTTGACACTGGACTTCAGGCATTTTGGCATTTCCTTCTCCCAGTCTTCCTCCAGACTCTGGCACCTTGATTTCCGAATGACATGCAAAATTTGCTTTCATCAGAAAAAAGTACTTGGGACCACTTAGCAACAGTCCAGTGCTGCTTCCTGTAGCCTAGGTCAGGCGCTTCTGCCGCTGTTTATGGTTCAAAAGTGGCTTTACCTGGGAATGCGGCACCTGTAGCCCATTTCCTGCACACGCCTGTGCACGGTGGCTCTGGATGTTTCTACACCAGACTCAGTCCACTGCTTCCTCAGGTCCCCCAAGGTCTGGAATCAGTCCTTCTCCACAATCTTCCTCAGGGTCCGGTCACCTCTTCTCGTTGTACAGCGTTTTCTGCCACATTGTTTCCTTCCAACCAGACTTCCCATTGAGGTGCCTTGATACAGCACTCTGGGAACAGCCTATTTGTTGAGAAATTTCTTTCTGGTCTTACCCTCTTGCTTGAGGGTGTCAATGATGGCCTTCTTGACATCAGTCAGGTCGCTAGTCTTACCCATGATGGGGGTTTTGAGTAATGAAACCAGGCAGGGAGTTTTAAAAGCCTCAGGAACTTTTGCATGTGTTTAGAGTTAATAGTTGATTCAGAAGATTAGGGTAATAGGTCGTTTAGAGAACCTTTTATTGATATGCTAATTTTTTGAGACAGGTTTTTTGGGTTATCAGGAGTTGTATGGCAAAATCATCAGTATTAAAACAATAAAAGACCTGACAAATTTCAGTTGGTGTGTAATGAATCTAAAATATATGAAAGTTTAATTGTAAATCATTACATTATGGAAAATAATGAAATTTAGCACTATATGCTAATTTTTTGAGAAGGACCTGTATAATGGGCCCCACATGATGCTCCACATATAATGGCCGCATATGATGCTCCAGTATATGATGGGCCCCATATATGATGCTCCAGTGTATGATGGGCCCCATATAATGCTCCATATATAGTGGGCCACATATATGATGCTCCAGTGTATCATGGGCCCCATATAATACTCCATATATAAAGGGCCCCTTATATAATGCTCCAGTATATGATGGTCCCCATGTATAGCTCCAAACATTAAAAAAAAAATTAAATACTCATCTCTCCTCACTGGCCGCTGCTCCGCCTTGAACTCTACAGCTTCGCCGTCTTCTGGCTCTTTGCACTGTGACTGTTCAAGCAGAGGGCGCACTATAGTGACCTCATCGCACTCTCTGCCCTGAACATCACAGAGTAAGAAGACTCGGAAGATTCCGCAGTGGCAGGAACGGGGGAGAAGTATCGCTAGTATCGGGCCCTAAGCAAGCCGGGGGCCCACTCGCGGGAGCTGGCACCAGGCTCCCATATTGCGCTGGTGTCCCCCTATGGCGAGTGGGCCCCCAGCCTGCTCAGTGCCCTTGCACTTACCCAGGTGTGCTGGGTGCTGACGCCAGCCCTGCATGCAACGCAATGCTTTCAGGATTTTGCAATTACTCTAAAATATATACCGTATATAACTCATGTATAAGCCGACCCGTGTATAAGCTGACCCCCCTAATTTTGCAACAAAAAACTGGAAAACTATTGACTCGCATATAAGCCTAGGTGAAAAATGATTATGCCCCCATATGCTCCATAGATTAGGCCCCATAAACTGCACAGATTTGCCCCTGTATGCTGCACAGATTATGCCTCCATATGCTGCACAGATTATGCCCCCATATGCTGCACAGATTATGCTCCCATATGCTCCCCTGATTACGCCCCAGTATGATCCTCAGATTATGCCCCCATATGCTCCACAGATTATGCCCCCATATGCTGCACAGATATGCCCCCCATATGCTCCCCTGATTATGCCCCCGTATGATCCACAGATTATGCCCCCATATGCTCCCCTGATTATGCCCCGTATGATCCACAGATTATGCCCCCATATGCTCCACAGATTATGCCCCATATGACTGCACAGATTATGTCCATATGCTCCCCAGATTATGCCCCCATATGCTCCAGATTATGCCCCATATGCTCCAGATTATGCCCCCATATGCTGTACAGATTATGCCTCCATATGCTCCAGATTATGCCCCATATGCAGCACAGATTATGCCCCCAATGCTCAAGATTATGCCCCCATATGCTGCACAGATTATTCCCCCATATGCTCCAGATTATGACCCCAATATACTCCACAGATTATGCTCCATAGTATACGTCCCTTATGCTGCCGCGCTGCTGCGGGCAAAAAAATATGACATACTCACCCTCTCGCGCTGGGGGGCCCGGTGCTGGGTTTCCTGAGCAGGCGGTGACACGGCGGTGTCACCGATTGCTCAAGACCCCGGCACCTGAAAAAATTTACCTGTCACCGGACCGATCCACCGCTGCGCACTGCTCCCTCTTCTGGGTCCTCGGCAGTGAATGAAACAGGCAGGGGGCGCGGCGCGCACTAACGACGTCATGCGCCCCTCTGCATGAACATTCACAGCCAGAGGAGTCGGACGAGGGAGCAGCGCGCAGCGGTGGTCCGTGGACAGGTAAAATCGCTATAAAATCACCCCCCCCGCCGGCGCGTCACTCCTGCACGTCTCCTCTTCTCCCGTGGCTCCGCAGGGGTTCCATCCTACGCGGTCCATGTACTGCTCAAAAGTCATAATATGTGCATATTTAGACTTTAAGAGCGACCATTGACCGCTGCAGGAAAGGGGCCGGAGATCGTGGGAGAACAGGGGGGTGCATAGACCGCGCCACGGGGGGTGAGTATGATCCACACCCCCGCTCCCCCCCCCCCCCGTCCCCCTATTGACCCACGTATAAGCCAGAGGGGACTTTTCACCCTAAAAAAGGGGTTGAAAAACTCTGCTTAACACGAGTAATACGGAAAGGGTTTCTTTTTTCCGATTGAACTTAATCCTATTTTGTGCAAATGATTGGGAACCTTCTAAGTTTTGTGCTAAAATTTAAAGTAGTGATTTGCGGAGCCCGATTCCCTTTTTA
>JARQOD010011211.1:0-24322 GCA_033576555.1 Oophaga sylvatica
TTCTTCTGCTAATAGATGGTGCTTCAAGGGCCCGGACCTGGGAGTTGGGGACAAAGTTTGGCTTTCTACAAGGAATATTAAGCTGAAGGTGCCGTCTGCCAAACTAGGTCCCAGGTTTATTGGTCCATATGAAATTATTGAGGTTATTAATCCAGTAGCCTTTCGTCTGAAGCTCCCTCAATCATTTAAACTGCCCAATGTATTCCATAAGTCCCTTATCAAACTGTACTGCTCTCCGATTCGTCCTGTCCAGTCCCCTCCTCCTCGGGTTTTTTGTTAAGGGTGCTTTGGAATAAGTCCAAAGGATCCTTGATTCCCGTTTAGTGAGAGGATCCATGCAGTATCTGGGTCATTGGAAGGGCTACGGTCCGGAGGAAAGGTCCTGGGTGCCTGCCAGTAACGTCCATGCCAAGGGTTTGATCAGGAAGTTTCATCTCCTTCATCCCAACAAACCGGGGTTTGAGGGTCCAGTGGCCCCTCTTAGAGGGGGGTACTGTCACGTCGCTGTTGGCCTCGGTGGCTGGTGTTCCTTGCCTCGGCCGTTGGGAGGCGCCAGACTCCTTCGGCTGGTGGTGCCAGTGATAGGAGGGCTATGTCCTCATGTGGTCCCGCTCCTTTGACGCCGACCTCTGTCGCTGGGCATCACCGTGTTTCTCCTGTGGGTGATGTTGGTGACAGAGAAGGGGTCCCTGTGCAGGCGTCTCGTGGGTGCAGGCTTCGCTCTTCTGTCAGAGGTGAAGTGGTTGGTGCCAGTTGTGCATCGCCTTCTGGCCTGGTTCTGGGGGCGGTCCGGGTGAGGTCATCAGGCTGTGAGCATGTGAGAGGTAGCCGTGTCCTTCAAATTCTTTGGAGCCTGTCCTGCAAGCCGCCCGATATAGTCTTGGTTTCCCCTGTGAACTAGTGTTTATTGCTGTTTTGACTCTGACCTAAGCCTGGATTTTTGACCCTTCTATAGCCTGCCGATTTTGTACCTTTGCTACTCGCCCGGTTTTGACTCTGACCTTAGCCTGGATTTTTGACCCTTCTACAGCCTGCCGATTTTGTACCTTTGCTCCCTCTCGGTTTGACTTTGACTCCTGATTACGCTTTCAGTTCTGTTTAATATTCCCCTCCTGGCGACCTTCCTGCTCCAGTCTGCTGCTCTCATATGCAGCTACCTCTTGGGCTCTGCTGTAATTCCAGATCCCTGTATGGGGCTAAAGGGTCTCGGGGTTTCTCGGGGTGCTGTCTTACCTGCAGCTCAGACACGCAGCGGACGGACGTCACAGTACTAATGGCGGTATTGTATAGACATATAACTTACAGCTCTGAGACATATTGAGTCTCCCTCATTAGTGTCTAACAAATATCCCACTTATGGAGACCTTAGGTCTTGTTTGTTACTCATTACACAAACTAAGACCAACATACAAATGACTCACATAGTGAACTCTCAATAAATGGTTATACAGTACTCATCTGAGGGATCGTGAATCGTCCCAACCTCAGCATATACAGTACCATGGCGCCTTTGCCTTGCTGAGTGGCCTCTATTTCGAATAGTGTCTCCCAACGCGTTTAATTGTGAATTGACAGGGAGTTATGACATTTATCCTGCTGTATGAGAAAAAGCACGCAAACTGTCCATTAAACTTGCCTTAAATAAATTGAAACACGCCGCGGCAATCCGCTTGTTTCCGGACGCTGGTCTTCTCACTTCTGGCTTATAGAACACAAAGGTTCAACTGTGAACCACTCGCGTCATTTCCTGTGCACGTCACCTAGCCGTGTCATCGTTTCCGGCTCATGAAACGCAGGCTTTCTCATTTTGGAACTCTCACATCATTTCAATGATGTTATATTACCACACATGTATACTACAGCATGTAGCCATAAAACTACAATATTGCGGTGCCTATAAAAGGTGACCAACAAGCGTTATATTCTCCTATATTGGTGCACACTTGTTGCCGCCTAATACTTAAGGGAAAACGTTCATAATCTTCAAAAAAAGCAAGTTATATATTGCTGTAAAAAGCCCTTCAGAGGACACATACAGATATTCTGAAATCCAAATTATCTTTTACACATTTTCCTGGAACAAGAGCTCCTCTTATTACAGACGTATCTTAAAGAGCATCACACAGTCTAATGTCATGAGACTTATAATTGATGTTTCGTTGCATGCTGAGTATGTAGAGTTGAGCGAAACAGGTCGGTCAGATTCAAAACTCGCCGACTGTAGCCAAAGTCGAGTTTCATCAACCGAAACACGTCCATAGTGTGAGGTCGGCCATGCGGTCGTCGAAATGAGCGCCAAAGTCGGATTTCCCAGAATGCTTGCAGGCGCCTTTATTCAGCCAATGAGCAAGGACGTACACTGTGGCAAGGAGATGACATGTGCAGCGTCCACCACCATCGCAGAGAAGGACATTGCAGTGATTGGCTTGCTTTGGGTGGCGTCATAATGTCTATAAAAGCCCTCACCGCTGACCTCCATTTTACTTCTGGCGATCTTAACAGTAGGGAGTAGAGATGAGCGACTTAGCCTCCGGGAGGGTCGAGTCGGGTTTCGGTCGGCTCGATTTTTACAAAAGTCGAGTCGAACGAAGTCGGCCGACTAACGGAAACAGTCGAGTCGGTGTCGGAAACCCGACCCCAATGCAAGTCAATGGGGAATAAAAGTAAACACACCTACAGTGCCCATTTCAATGCCAATGACATCAATTCTTATTACTTAAACTTGTCAACCTTAATTTACTTTATAATAATAGTAATGCATTGAAAACTGGGGTTATTTGGCTAAAGTTGGGGGGTACAGCCCAGAAAGCGAGGTGGAAAAACTGGCATATGTTGAGGATGTAGGCTGGACGTTCAGCAGCTGCAAATGGAGTAATTGGAGAAGTCGGAGGAAGAGGAGGACAAAGCGAGCCATTTTGCTGGCAACCTATGTGTCATCAGGGAAGGTGGTACAAAATCCTTTGAAACCCAAGCATGGTTCATTTTAATGAAGGTGAGATCACCTACATTTTGGGTCGACAGCCGGGTCCTTCTTTCTGTCAGGATTGATTCAGCAGCCCTGAAGACTTTCTGATAGCACACTACTAGCAGGCAAGCGAGCTCCTGTAAGGCATATTGTGCCAATTCAGGCCAAGTGTCCAGTAGAGTTGAGCATTCCGATACCGCAAGTATCGGGTATCGGCCGATATTAGCTGTATCGGAATTCCGATACTTAGTTCCGATATTTTCCATATATCGTATACCGGAATTGGAAGTTTCCATAATTCTTTGAGAGGCAATGTGATTTTAGTCAGCCAATGAGGAATCCTAAGAAGTGTGGGCACATCCTGTACTGCTGTGGTCATGTTAACTAATGGCATGGCTGTGATTGGATGCTGAAATGATGTCAGAATGCACTATAAAAGGCGCCGCCGCCATTTTAGCGTCACTGTGCTGTGAATTCAGTTAGGGACAGAACGCTGCTGTGCTGACTCTGAGGGACAGTTAGAGATTGCGATTTTGTGTACTGTGCTCTAGGCAGGCTAGTTTACCAACCGCTGTATAAAGCTTCCTTTTGCCTTGCAGTGTTGTTTTAACAGCTCTGTGCAAGGTGTGTGTGTGAGAGTGCAGGTGACGCTGCAGTTTGCTCTGCATCCAACGCTGTTTGTAGGCATCTGCACGTGTCACTCATAGACTCTTTTTTTTTTCTTTAGTGTAATTCTTGCTGCTCCATTCAATTGAAATTATAGTGTGACGCGCTTCCATCCGTATACAATACATTGGTTGCAAACACTATAGAAGTACAGAAAGGAGCCTTTCACAGATAGTGAACAGTTGTGTGCAGTGTTCACTCTAGTCTGTGAGGTTTTTTTTTTTTTTTTTGAGTGCAGATCACGCTCCAGTTAGTTCTTCAAACACTGCTGCTTGTACTCTGCTGAGCGTGTCTCACTGCCTCATCCTTTACATTTTTCTCAAATTGTTGCTGCTACATTCTATTTAAAAAAAATCAAATCTATTAGTGAGACGTGCTTCCATCCGTATCCAATACATTGGTTGCAAACAGTATAGAAGTCCACAAAGGAGCCTTTCAGAGATAGTGAACAGTTGTGTGCAGTGTTCACTCTAGTCTGTGAGGTTTTTTTTTTTTGAGTGCAGATCCCGCTCCATTTAGTTCTTCAACCACTGCTGCTTGTACTCTGCTGAGCGTGTCTCACTGCCTCATCCTTGACATTTTTCTCAAATTGGTGCTGCTACATTCTATTTAAAAAAAATCCAATCTATTAGTGTGATGTGCTTCCATCCGTATCCAATACATTGGTTGCAAACAGTATAGAAGTCCACAAAGGAGCCTTTCAGAGATAGTGAACAGTTGTGTGCAGTGTTCACTGTAGTCTGTGAGGTTTTTTTTTTTGAGTGCAGATCCCGCTCCATTTAGTTCTTCAACCACTGCTGCTTGTACTCTGCTGAGCGTGTCTCACTGCCTCATCCTTTACATTTTTCTCTAATTGTTGCTGCTACATTATATTTCAAATAATTCAAATCTATTAGTGTGACGTGCTTCCATCATTATCCAATACATTGGTTGCAAACAATATAGAAGTACACAAATGGGCCTTTCACAGCTACTGAACAGTTGTGTGCATTGTTTACTGTAGTCAGAGGGTTTCAATTTTTGAATTCTGATCCCGCTCCAGTTAATTCTTCAACCACCGCTGCTTGTACTCTGCTGAGCGTGTGTCACTGCCTCATCCTTGACATTTTTCTCTAATTGTTGCTGCTACATTATATTTCAAATAATTCAAATCTATTAGTGTGACGTGCTTCCATCATTATCCAATACATTGGCTGCAAACAATATAGAAGTACGCAAACGGGCCTTTCACAGCTGCTGAACAGTTGTGTGCATTGTTTACTGTAGTCAGAGGTTCTCATTTTTGGAGTGCAGATCCCGCTCCAGTTAGTTGTTCAAACACTGCTGCTTGTACTCTGCTGAGCGTGTCTCACTGCCTCATCCTTGACATTTTTCTCTAATTGTTGCTGCTACATTATATTTCAAATAATTCAAATCTATTAGTGTGACGTGCTTCCATCATTATCCAATACATTGGTTGCAAACAATATAGAAGTACACAAACGGCCTTTCACAGCTACTGAACAGTTGTGTGCATTGTTTACTGTAGTCAGAGGTTCTCATTTTTGGAGTGCAGATCCCGCTCCAGTTAGTTATTCAAACACTGCTGCTTGTACTCTGCTGAGCGTGTCTCACTGCCTCATCCTTGACATTCTTCTCTAATTGGTGCTGCTCCATTCTATTTCAAATAACTCAAATCTATTAGTGTGACGCGCTTCCATCCGTATACAATACATTGGTTGCAAACAGCCTTTTTGTTAAGGTACAGTATTATATCGACATTGTACAGGTGTCGCTATTCAGTCTGATAACTAGATATCATTCACCTTTTCTATCAGTTGTCGTTGTTTCAGCACCACTTGCAGGTATATATTTAGCTATTGTGACTATGCACTATTGAGTTTAACAAGGTAATGCATGATTTTTGTTACCGATTCTCATTTTTACATGATGGACCTTTATGATATGGGTTGTTAAATTTGTATTTAAATATGTATTTTTTCAAATGACACAAATATAAGTAATGTTGAAGAGGACTAGTCCTACATCCATTGTTTCCACAATATTACAGGTGTACATCACGTCCCTTAATCAACAATGGATTATTAAATTTACTTGTATGCTTTTATTTAAAAGCCAAGAACACTGAAGGCTAACCTTCGCACTGCAGCTGTTGTCAAAGTTCAACCCACATTATGCACTTCCAACATTGCAGCATTTGAGGCATGATGTGAGTTGGATTTGTCTAAGTTATGGAGTGACAAGGTTCACCATCAGTACCCTATAGCATAAGTAGGCTTTTGTGTTAGCATTTGTGTTCCACATGTGGATATCTGCAGTAATATGTCACAATTATTTTGTTACAGATTTGTGACAAAGACTAATAATTTTATGGTTTTAAAGGTGACGTTTCACTTGTTTACAGTTTAGAAATAAGGGTGTAGCCTCTTATCTATGTGTAGCAGTAGGCACTTTAACATGTCATGTTTTTTTCAACATGTGTATCTAGCTAGCAGTAATTTTTGCCGGACACACAGCAGGGGAACAGCAGGCGTTACTGAACCCCACAAACACATCAGCGATTTTTTTGATCTGTGCATCCAACACTTGTGAGCAGCAACTAGCAGTGTTGTAGCCCAGGGAGTAGAGTTCAGGTGGTAGAAAGATGAACATAACAGGAGACATGGATAACGTTGCCAACCAGTTATTTAATCTGAAACCTGACAGGCAAATTCATGCGAGATCCATGCCTTGTTCATTTTCAGAAAACTAAACCGGTCTACATTAACGGAGGATAGTCGCATTCTACGGTCTGTTAGTACACCACCTGCTGCACTAAAGAAGCGCTCCGATAATACACTGGCAGCAGGGCAAGCCAGCACCTCCAATGCATACTGGCTAAGCTCTGGCCATGTATCCAGCTTAGAGACCCAAAACTTGAATGGGGAAGAGCCATCTGGGAGTACACTGAGAGGCCAAGACATGTAGTCTGTCACCATCTTACGGAAACTTTGCCTCCTGCTGAGTGGAGCCGTCTCGGATGGTGTAGACATTGGTGGCGCTGCCACAAAGCTTCGCCACATTTGGAACATACTGGTCTTGCTGTTGTGAATGTGATAGAAATGAATTCTGAGCAGAAGCTCCCTCTGGTGGTTACAAACAGTACTGAACTATCCAATGAAGATTGTGAAGATTGGAGATCAGGTGTTACTGACTGGTCTTATATAAGGGAGGTTCCCTTCCATCAGGGTTGACGGTGATCAATTGTTCTGGTCTCATCTTTGATTCCTGTACACTTTGTAGCTTGCTGTTTCGTGCCTGCATCTTTTGCTAACAGATAAGACATTTTCTTCTTTTATTTATTTTTTTTTTGGCATATTGTCCTGCACTTCTGTGAGGGTCTGCCGGGTCCCCTTGGGGTTTGTGCTCCTCTCAGTTTAGTTCAGCCACTGTTGTTTGTTCATTTTCCTTTTCCATTTTTTTCTGTGGCTGCTGTTTAGTTTTTGTTACACCAGAGAACTAATTAAGGTGGTAGAGGTCGTGTGATCTCAGGTGTTTTTGTAATTAGTAGAGTTGGTACTTTTCAGTGTTTTTTTGTCATTGCAGAAAGTGCCCTTCCTATCCTTTTCTATTTAGGAAGTTTGGGCCCCAACATTTGCTCATACAATTTTCTGTCTGTGTCAGTATTTCTTCTTGTCTAACCGCCATTACATGTTTGGGGGCTTCCTATGTTCTTTGTGGATCTGCTCCGGGGCAGATAGCTTTCCTCTTTCTATCTTTAGGTGTAGTTAGCTTCTCAGGCTGTGACGAGGCGTCTAGGACCAACGTAGGTACGCTCCACGGCTGCCTTTAGTTGTGGTGGTTAGTCAGGGTACTGCAATCCCATAGATTCCAACCTCTCTGGTGTATTGCCTTTTTTGCCTGCTCTCCTCAGCTACCAAATCATAACATCTTGCCCTGTGCAGAGGCGTTGCTTGTGCTCCCTCTTGTTGCAGAGCTGTCTCCACTGCCTCGACGCACAGAGCTGCTTTGTAAAGCAGTAGTAGCAGCAGTGCTCTCGGCTGGAATGGAGAACATTATGGATTGCACCAGTGTGTCTTGGTACTCCCGCATTTTACGCTCCCGGTTCAACGGTGTGATGAGGCTTTGTAAGTTGTCCCGGTAGCGAGGGTCTAGGAGGGTGGACACCCAATAATCAGACGTGGTGAGAATGTGGGCGATGCGGCGGTCGTTTCTCAGGCACTGCAGCATGAAATCAACCATGTGCTGCAGACTCCCAACTGGCCAAGAAACGCTGTCCCCTGCAAGAGGCGTCATCTCTGCCTGCTCTGCATCACCCCACCCTCGCTCTACATACTGACTAGAGCGTTGTGTACCTCCCTCTGGAGCGATGTCTTCCTCCTCCATTGACTCCTCCTCATCCTCCTCACAAAGTGAGCCCTGCCCAGCCCTTTGTGAGGAACCACGTTGCGCTGACTGTCCAGAAGGTGATGGAATTTGTGACTCCTCATCCTCCACTTCTACCAAAACCTCATCCCTTAGTGCTTGCATTGTTTTTTTGAAGCAGGCAGATAAGGGGGACAGTCAGGCTGACTAGTGCATCATCTGCACTCGCCATCCGCGTTGACTCATCAAACGCACGCAAAACGTGGCAGATTTCCTTCATAGAGTCCTTTGCCAGTCCTTACACTGGCTGCCCATTCATTATAGTATCCAATTCAAAGTACTGGTTGTCACCCACAAAGCTCTCCACAGTGCAGCACCCCCCTACATCTCCTCCCTCATTTCTATCTATCGGCCTAACCGACTGCTGCAAACGACCTTCGACTAACCTCTGCACTAATCCGTACCTCCCACTCCCGAATACAAGACTTCTCCCGTGCTGCGCCAATCCTCTGGAATGCTCTACCCCAAGAAATTAGGACTATCCGCAATTAGCATGGTTTCAGGTGCTCCCTCAAAAGACATTTGTTCAGAGCGGCCTATCACATTCACTAATCAAAGTCATTCTATGTGTAAGTCTGTGTGTGTAGCCCATTCACTATCTCCATCCAACCATCACTCCCTCAAAATGGCTGGACCATCATTGTAAATACACCATTGTATATAAACACCTGTACTTTGTATCTCCCCCACCTCATTGTAGATTGTAAGCTGTCACGAGCAGGGGTGACTTATATTGCTTTAATTATTGTATTGTTAACGTTGTTACTTATGACTTGTGTTCTGAAACTGTTAAACTGTAAAGCACTGCGGAATATGTTGGCGCTATATAAATAAAGATTATTATTATTATTATTATAGAGGCCCAGTCAGTAGTGGTGAAGTGTGAACGGAGCAAATTGCGAGTTGATTGCGCCTGATGCAGCTGATACTCCATTACTGTTGGCTGCTGCTCACACAACCGCTCCAACATATGTAACGTCGAATTCCACCTGGTGGGTACGTGACATATGATGCGATGTTCAGGAAGACGAAATCTGCGTTGCAGAGCTGCAATCAGCAATCTGGCCATGCTGGAACGTCGCAAGTGAGCGCACTCTAGGCGGACCTTGTGCAGCAGTGCATCAAGATCCGGATAGTCCCTCAAAAAACTCTGCACGACCAAGTTGAGCACATGTGACAGACATGGTATGTGAGTGAGGTTGCCAAGGCCCAGAGCTGCCACCAGATTTCGGTCATTGTCACACACTACCAAGCCTGGCTGGAGATTAGCTGACAAAAACCACACGTCGCTCTCCTGCTTGATGGCATTCCAGAGCTCCTGCGCTGTGTGGCTTCGATTCCACATGGAAATTAATTTCAGGACGGCCTGTTGACGTTTGGACACGGCTGTGCTCATATCGCTCGCAACAGGTAAGCGTTCACGGGTCCATGTGGAGGTAGACCGTGACGGCTCCTGCAGCGATGATTCTGAGGAACTGGAGTAGGAGGAGGAGTCAATGTGTACAGACTTGATTCCTGCAATCCTTGGAGTTGGCAGAACACGTACAGCGCCACTCGCAAGATCAGTACCCGGCTCCACAACATTGACCCAATGGGCAGTGAGGGAAAGTTATCGTCCCTGGCCATGGGTGTTAGAACCCTCTTGTTAGGTTTTGTTTCAGTTTGATGGTCACATGAACTTTTTTTCCCTATTTTGTCTGGCTCCGCCCTTCTGGCTTTGCTTGACTTCATTGTATTATCTACTGTTAAGCTAGCCGGGTGCTTAGGTGCCTTACTCAGTCAGTTTTGCTTGATCTTCGGATCTCAAAGTATTTTGTTTTCTGTTAAATTATCCCTGCTACAATTTCTGTTAGGAGGTGTCCACCTTTTCTCCCAGTCCCTAGATCTTGTAGGGATTCCTCCCTCGCAACTATAGGTCTTCGTTCAGACTAGCTGAGGACTTTAGCGGGTCTGGTCGCAGGATCAGGTTCCCCGTTACATCGTAGGGATTCAGCTTAGTTCTATTGTAGGGACAGAATTCCCTTCTTTCCTTAGTGCTTGTAGCAGATAATAACAATGGGTACTGGTCCACGCATCGGTCGTCAGGTGGACCTTGCTACTGAGGGCGTTTACTAGCGCATGTTTAATTTTTCCCTCAACATGCTTTTGCAGACCAGGGACGGCTTGCCTGCTGAATAGAGTTGAGCGATACTTTCCGATATCCTAAAGTATCGGAATCGATGGTATCGCCGATATCACTAAAATATCGGCGATACCCGATACCTCGATACCGGAAGTCCCATGTAAGTCTATGGGAACAAAATATCGCAACTAAAAAAACCCCATTCTTTCCTTGTAAACACTAAATATACACACATAGAATACAATATATATATATATACATGTAATTGTGACATATATATATACATATATGTATAGTTTATACACTTCTACATAGTAAAATATCCTCTGATTCAATTGCCGGGTAAAGCCGGCTTCAGTGAAAAGACAGAAGCACCCGACATGAAATGACACTTGGTGTACATAGGGTTAACCATGTCTTTTCATGTCGTTTGCTATCTGATTTGCACAAACAATTAAATCAGTCTATGTGTGCAAAATTTCACACCTGTAGGGTTAATTAAAGGTGTAAATCGTTGTAAAAAAAACGGACTTTTTTGCTACGAATTTACACCTTTAATTAACCCCTACAGGTGTGAAATTTTGCACACATAGTCTGATTTAATTGTTTGTGCAAATTAGATAGCAAAGGACATGAAAAGACATGGTTAACCCTATGTACACCAGTGTCATTTCATGTCGGGTCACCCGACATGAAATGACACTTGGTGTACATAGGGTTAACCATGTCTTTTCATGTCCTTTGCTATCTAATTTGCACAAACAATTAAATCAGTCTATGTGTGCTAAATTTCACACCTGTAGGGGATTAATTAAAGGTGTAAATTCGTTGTAAAAAAAACGGACTTTTTTGCTACGAATTTACACCTTTAATTAACCCCTACAGGTGTGAAATTTTGCACACATAGACTGATTTAATTGTTTGTGCAAATTAGATAGCAAAGGACATGAAAAGACATGGTTAACCCTATGTACACCAAGTGTCATTTCATGTCGGGTTCTGCATTTTCACAAAAGCCGGCAATTGAATTAGCGGCTATTATACTATGTAGAAGTGTATGAACTACAAATATAAATATATATATATATGTGTCACAAATTCAATGACATGTATATATATATATATGAGGTGTAAAATTGCTGAAAAAAAATGCGTGGGCTCCCGCCCTATTTTCGCAACCAGACAGACAAAGCCAGTGAGTGGGGGCAGATAATAATAGCCCAGAGAGGGACCATTATTTTTGCCCCCCCCGGCTACTAACATCTGCCCCCAGACACCCCAGGAAAGACAAATCTATAATTAGATTCGCCCTTTCTGGCACTTTGCCCGTCTATTCCCATTGCCCTGTAGCGGTGGCGAATGGGTTAATATGGGGTTAAAGCCACCTTGCTATTGAAAGGTGACCTTAAGCCAGGTTAATAATTGAGAGCTGTCAATTAGACAACTATCAATTATTAATCCTATTGCATGAAATAAAAATAAAACACACACACTTTAATTAAAAATCATTTTAATGAAATAAAGACACATGTTTTTGACCATCTTTTATTTTACTGCAAAAACCATTTCCTGTAATAAAAATAAAATAAAAAAGCAAAATTATTCTTACCTATCCCATGCACAGTCAGGTCCCACGGTGTAATCCTTCAGAAAGGGTTAATGTTTACTGCAGGGACCGCAGCTAATGCTGCAGCCTCACAGTAAACCCCAAATGAATGAGTTCCTCTCCTGCCTGACAGGAGAGTAAAGGCTGGGTGTCACATAACGATACACCAGCGATCCCGACAACGATATGCACTTGTCAGGATCGCTGGTGTATCGCTACATGATCGCTGCTGAGCTGCCAAACAGGCAGCTCAGGCAGCGATCTGGGACAGCGACACTGCGGGTAACATCGCTTAAGGGCCCGTCTCACATAGCGATATCGCTACCGAGATCGCTGCTGAGTCACTAGTTTTGTGACGCAGCAGCGAGCTCACCAGCGATATCGCTGTGTGTGACATTCAGCGACGATCAGCCCCCCTGCCGGGTATCGCTGATCGTCGCAGAAATGTCAGGACCTTTTTTTGATCGCTGGTTTCCCTCTGACAGGCACGCATCGCTGCGTGTGACAGGCGGGAGACCAGCGATCCGCTGGTAACCAAGGTACACAGCGGGTTTCCAGGCACCGCGCAGCGCTTGGAAACCCGCTGTGTACCTTGGATACCAGCTCCCTGCATCAGGGCGCTGGTATCCAAGGTACACAGCGGGTTTCTAGGCACAGCCCCGCACCTGGAAACCCGCTGTGTACCTTGGTTACCAGCGGATCGCTGGTCTCCCGCCTGTCACACGCAGCGATGTGTGCCTGTCAGCGGGAAACCAGCGATCAAAAAAAGGTCCTGACATTTCAGCGTCGATCACGATACCCGGCAGGTGGCTGATCGTTCTGAATGTCACACACAAGCGATATCGCTGGTGAGCTCGTGCTGCGTCACAAAACTAGTGACCAGCAGCGATCTCGTTAGCGATATCGCTATGTGAGACCGGGCCCTTAAGTGGAAAGCTTAATTGATTGCTTTCCACTTTCACTTCAGGTCAGCCAGGGGACCAATCAGTGACGTCAAGGGAACGATTAACAAAAATAGGGGTTCCCTTCGAAAAAAAAATGGCGTTGGGTCCCCCCTATTTTTGTTAACCAGCCAGATGAAGCAGACCGTGAGGCCTTGCATTTTCAGGCTGTTAAGGAGCCAAGATCCATGGACCATGCAGCCTGATAATACTAGGCCACAGCAGTCTGCATATTTTGCTGATTAACAAAAATAGGGGATCCCCTCGAAAAAAATTGGCGTGGGGTCCCCCCTATTTTTGTTAACCAGCCAGATGAAGCAGACCGCTGAGGCCTGGATTTTCAGGCTGTTAAGGAGCCAAGATCCATGGACCTTGCCAGCCTGATAATACCAGGCCACAGCAGTCTGCATATTTTGGCTGATTAACAAAAATAGGGGATCCCCTCGAAAAAAATTGGCGTGGGGTCCCCCCTATTTTTGTTAACCAGCCAGATGAAGCAGACCGCTGAGGCCTGGATTTTCAGGCTGTTAAGGAGCCAAGATCCATGGACCTTGCCAGCCTGATAATACCAGGCCACAGCAGTCTGCATATCTTGGCTGATTAACAAAAATAGGGGATCCCCTCAAAAAAATTGGCGTGGGGTCCCCCCTATTTTTGTTAACCAGCCAGATGAAGCAGACCGCTGAGGCCTGGATTTTCAGGCTGTTAAGGAGCCAAGATCCATGGACCTTGCCAGCCTGATAATACCAGGCCACAGCAGTCTGCATATCTTGGCTGATTAACAAAAATAGGGGATCCCCTCGAAAAAAATTGGCGTGGGGTCCCCCCTATTTTTGTTAACCAGCCAGATGAAGCAGACCGCTGAGGCCTGGTTTTTCAGGCTGGTAAGGATCCAATATCCATGGACCTTGCCAGCCTGATAATACCAGGCCACAGCAGTCTGCTTAGCTTGGCTGGTTAACAAAAATAGGGGATCCCCTCGAAAAAAAAACGGCGTGGGGATCCCCCCTATTTTTGTTAACCAGCCAAGTAAAATGCAGACTGCTGCGGCCTGGTATTAAAAGACTGTCAAGGCCCATGGATTTTGGCCCTCAACAGCCTGATAATACCAGGCTACAGCAGCCCCACATTTGGCGCATCAAAAGATGTGCCAATTGTGGCACTTTACCCGGCTCTTCCCACTTGCCCTGTAGCGGTGGCAAGCGGGGTAATAAGGGGTTAATGTCACCGTTGATTGCACGGTGACAATAAGCCCGGTTAATAATGGAGAGGTGTCAATAAGACACCGATCCATTATTAATCCCAAAGTTTTTAAATGTTTAAAAAAAAGACAAAGCAAGAAAAAAGTCTTTTAATGAAATAAAAGAGACAACACAGTTTTCATTATTTTATTGTACTCTCATTCCTGCGACACCATCGATCTCCTGTAAAAAAAGAAAAAAAAACAAACCAACAGTATACCACCTGTCCGACGCAGTCCATAACGACAGTCCCACGACGATCCAACTCTGCTACATCGCAATGACAGGCAGAGCCTGTCATCGCGACGCAGCACAGCTGATTACCTGCTTCCCCGGCGGTGACGTCATCGGACTGACTGCTTTACGGCCGGGATTACCCAGCAGTCACTGCAGTTATCGCGAGAAACTGCATGTGACCGCCGGGGAAAGAAGATGCGGCCATCAAGCAGTCAGGACGTGACCGCCGGAGATCTTCTGCCAGGTAAGTGCCGCTGACTCCTGACAGACCCGACCGACGGACCACTGACAGTGACAATCCCGATTCCGGTATCCGATATGACGAAAATATTGGAACTCGGAATCGGAATTCCGATACAGCCAATATCGGCCGATACCCGATATTTGCAGTATCGGAATGCTCAACCTACGCTGAAATGAAATCGCTTGCACATTGTATGTGAGACTGACAATGATATTATTACGAAACTGTCAGTCTCCACCACCTGATGACAGCATTTCAAGGACAGAGTTTTGCAATGCCACATTCAGAGCTGTGCTCGTGGATGGTTTGCCGAGTATGGCCGTCTTTTATCCCATGCCTGTGCTACCGATGGCTGTTTTGTGGCCTGGAAGTGTGAGGATGACAGGGAACTTGCTGCTGTGTGTGGAATAACACTTTGTCTCTGGACAACAGTGACCGAGGTTCTTCCATGGCGATCCTGTGAGGAAGCAGAACCAGCTGCGTGTGAGCTCGATGAAGAGGCTTCAACACAACCTGAAGATGTAGGTGCTGCTGTAGGTTGGCCTACATCCCCCGTGTGTCTTTGTAACTCAACTATGTGCTTTGTCCGCACATGTTTCCACATATTAGTGGTATTGAGGTTACTGACACTTTTACCTCTTTTTACTTTTTGATTACACAGTTTGCATTTGACATAGCAAATATCATCTGCAAGTGTGTCAAAAAAGGACCATGCAGTGCAAGTCCTGGGAGCGCACGTTTTGACTTTTGGAAGACAACTGCTCCTAACAGGTGGCAAAATGGAGGCTACAGGCAACCGAGTCTGCAGCCTAACTCTCCCTCCTGTTTGTACCGTTGGGGCAATGTCTTCCTCTATCTTCCTTCTATCACTAACCACTTCTCTAGGCCTCTCACAGCTTTCAACCTCTGAGACACACAAGGATGGTAACACCCTTGACCTGGTCTTTGTCCGCCTCTGTTCAATCTACCACCTAAATAACTCACAGCTTCCACTGACCACAACATTCTCTCCTTCACGCTCACAAATCCTCCACCACCCCAGCGCACTCCTACCTACCACACATTCAGAAATCTACAAGCCATTAACCCTCAGACACTTTCAGATTCCCTACACTCATCACTGTCCCCAATCTCCTCTTTTTCCAGTCCTGATCTGGCTGTTCATCACTACAATGACACTCTTAGAAGCACCCTTGACCAAGTAGCGCCGCTCACCCTCAGAACTTCCAAACACACAGTAAAACAGCCCTGGATCACATTGCAAACTCAACTTCTTCAGCGATGCTCTAGGAGTGCTGAACGCCTTTGGAGAAAAACCCGCACACCACAAGACTTCATCCACTTTAAATTCATGTTAAGAACTTATAATGCTGCCCTTCACCTCGCCAAACAAACCTACTTCACCACCCTGATCTCCTCACTAGCCAACAACCCCAAGAAAATGTTTGACACTTTTCACTCCCTCCTCAGGCTGGTTGGCTGATGGTTTCAGGCGCTCCCTCAAAACACATTTGTTCAGAGCGGCCTATCACATTCACTAATCAAAGTCATTCTATGTATTCTGTGTAAGTGTGTGTTGTGTGTCTAGCCCATTCACTATCTCCATCCATCCCTCACTCCCTTAAGATGGCTGGACCATCATTGTAAATGCACCATTGTATATAAACACCTATACTTTGTATCTCCCCCACCTCATTGTAGATTGTAAGCTGTCACGAGCAGGGGCGACTTATTTTGCTTTAATTATTGTATTGTTAACGTTGTTACTTATGACTTGTGTTCTGAAACTGCTAAACTGTAAAGCGCTGCGGAATATGATGGCGCTATATAAATAAATATTATTATTATTATTATTCCTCTGAGCTGCTCCCACCACCTTCCTGTTCCTCACGCCATGTTGGGTCTTGGACCTCATCATCTCCACTACCCTCTTCCAACACCTGCTGCTGTTGGGTGGTCTGGCCAGCACCATGCTCAACAGAAACTGGCACCTGAGTCTCATCATCATCAGATGCGTTCTGCGGTGTGCTGACCATCGGCGCTGTCTCACCCGCCTCTTCAGATTCAGAGAGACACAGCTGTTGTGCATCACTGCATACTCCCTCTTCTTCACATTCCAGAATGCTGCTTGGCTGGGCCCCTGTTTGCAAGCCAACAGATTCTGAGAACAGAAGCTGACACTCAGCTGGCTCCTGTACAGAATTCTCTGACTGCCTGGGCAATTTGGCAGGCGGTGAAGAGACAGATGGTTGCTCAACAGTGCTGTGGTCCTGAGAGGGTGGAAGCAATTGAAGTCGATGCATTGGCTGCCATCCAACCAACAACGGCTGCAATTTGTTCTTCCCGCAGCAGGGGGTACGCCGACCTCCTACAAAAGTGCGCATAAAGGAACGCTCACGGGGAAAACTGGTGGATGCTGTGTCACTGGGGCAGCAGCAGCCACAGAATCCACACGTCCTCTCCCTGCTGAAACTCCACGGCCACGACCACGTGCCTTACTCCCTGCCTTCTTCATCTTGGTAGATTGATAAAGAAAGTCTGAAAAGTTATAAGGCCTAAGTGTGGTTATTGCGCAGAGACTGCAGTGAACACTGCACACAACTGTTCACTAGGTGTGAAAGGCCCCTTTGTGTACTTCTATAGTGTTTGCAACCAATGTATTGCCTGGAAGTGCTGTTAGCACAGTCAACACTTGCTCCTGTGTTACTGGGGTTCAGTAATGTCAGCTGTTCCCCTGCTGTGTGTACGGCAAAAAGTCCTGCTGCCTCCACCCTGTTCTCTTCTCATCCGTGGGCTCCAACACCGCCAGTTGTTGCTCGGAAGTACTTGGCACGGGTACTGACTCCTGCCCAGCCTGGTTACAGCACGACAGCTGTTTCCTGGCAGTGTCAACGTCAATTAGCCTCCAATAAGTTGTCCTGTCGTGTTGCATTCTGGTTAGCCGACTATATGGTGCCTGCAGTTTAGGTCATTCCTATGTGTGCTGTGGGATATGTAAATAAAGGCTGTTTCCGTTGTGACAATAGGACAAGCACCCACTGTAGGACTGTGTGATTCGGTAACTGCGGACGGCTTGCGGACTGTCAACTTACATTTTCATGGGTGCCTTCTGCTACTCGTCCGGGTTCCAGTACCGTCAACTGGTTCTCCGCAGTGCCTTTGGCCTAGGTGCCTCCATCTCGGTATCCGAGTTCCAGCAACGTCTGCTGGTCCTTGGTAGTGCTTTGAACACAGGTACCTCCTGCTTAGTAACCGTGTCCCAGTAACGTCAGCTGGTCCTCGGTTGTGCCATTGGCTCTTTTCCTTCTGCTGCCCCTCCGGGTTCCAGCACAGTCAGCTGGTCCTCGTTACTTCCATTGTCTCTTGTACCATCTGATACCTGTCCGGGTTCCAGTAACGTCAGCTGGTTCTCGGAAGTTAGTCAGCCTTCTTGTACCTTCCGCTACATTTACAAATTGAATATTTTTTAAATGTTTTGTTGGGTAATCACTATGGATCTCCAACAATGAAGACGACGACCCTGATGACCACCCCGAAGAAGATGACGACCACAAGGACGACGAGCATGAAGCCAACCAGCCTGAACACCATCACAAAGAAGAAATAAAAGATTACCCAGAAAAAGATCACCAACAGGACAAAGAAGGTTAAGACAAACTACAAGATACAGAACAAGAGACAGAAGAACAATAAGCAGAAGATGAAAAAGCATAAGAACATGAAGTATAAGACCAAAATGAAGAGCAAAATATATGCTCTAAATTATAAGCAGAAGAAGACTAAGCAGTGTATGGGGGTGAGTCTGTTCCTCCTCGTGGTGCCCCTGGAAAATGCCTGCTGCTGCAGGCTAAACTGAACACGGACAAATACTGTTGTAATTTAAATCTTTTGTGACAGCAAGAACGCAAGGATGAAAAATTCATACTTTTACAGATTACAAGTACAGGAATCTCTGTCACAAATAAGAATATGATGAAGATGAAGTAGAATATGAAGAAGAATAATAGTTTAATAAGAACAATATGAGTAATGTTAACAAAAAGATAAATAGCAATAAGTTTAAGAAGAAGATAAAAAAGGTGAAGATGAAGAATAATTTGATGAAAAAGATGATGCTGCTGAAGATTATGAAGGAGAAAGTGTGGCAAAAGTTAAAAAGGTGAAGAGCATGGAAGTTGTGAAACATACATATTTGCCAAAATAGAAAAAAGGTTAACAACATTGTCAATTTGTTAGTCAATGCGAACATCTTTAAAAAAAAAATATTAATGCTATTCCATTTGATTGGGTTAAATATCTATGCCTTTAATGTCTCCTCAACCTCCCCCAATACATTCTACATTACTCTTTGTTGTTTTCCTTCATGTACAATTAACCAACAAGGCAAGAATGGGCTTTTTTTAATTCCGATATTTTTTTCCCATAGACTTACATTGGATTTCCGGTATCGGTATCGGGTATCGCCGATATTTCTTGTGTATCGGCGATACCATTTCGATCCGAAACTTTTGGATATCGGAAAGTATCGCTCAACTCTAGTGTCCAGTTTACAGGCCCAGTAGTCTAAGGGGAATGAACTGTGAGGGAGAACATCGATATTGGAGGAGAGGTAATTTTGAACCATAGTTGACAACTGCTGTCTCCTGTCTGTTGCAATCGATTCAGTATTACCAGTCGTGTGAGCGGTACTCGAGAAATCGGTCCACAACATGGTCATGAAACCTCTGTCTCCAAAGCCACTTCGGCTGTGTGCACCACGAACACCTCTTGCATTTGGCCCAGTACGGCTCGTGGTAGAGCCTACACTGCTGCTGAGTGCTGGGAATTCCTCTAACAAACGGTTTACCAGAGTTGCTTGTTTGTTCGCCAATAATAGCTCTAGGTTCTCCTGTGGCATGATGTTCTGTAATTTGCCTTTATAGCGTGGATCGAGGATGCTGGCCAACCAGTAGTCGTCATCCTTCATAATTTTGGCAATGCGAGGTACCCTTTTTAGGATCCGCAAAACATAATCACACATGTGGGCCAATGTTCCATGTGTCAATGATTCACTGCCAGTGGTGGGTGAAGGAGCACTTTCTGGCAAGTCCACATCCCTCCAGTCACGCACAAACCGTGTACCTGACCTTGGCAAGCCAACATTTTCTCTTGCCCCTGAGAGGCATCCTCCTCCTCAAAATAATCATCCCCCTCATCCTCATCCTCTTCCTCTTCTTCCTCCACCTCGTCCAGGATAGTTCCCTGAGCAGACAATGCCTGACTGTCATCAAGGCTTCCCTCCTCCTCCTCCTTCTTCTCCGCTGCAGACGCCTGATCCTTAAGGTGCGTCAAAGTTTTCATGAGCAGACACATAAGTGGATGCTCATGCTTATGATGGCGTCATCTGCACTTACCAGCCGTGTGCATTCCTCAAAACACTGAAGGACTTTACAGAGGTCTTTCATCTTTGACCACTACACACCAGACAACTCCATGTCTGCCCTCAAACTGCCTGCCCTTGTATCCTCCCACAAATGCATTATAGCCTGCCTCTTTTCGCACAGTCTCTCAACCATGTGCATGGTGGAGTTCCACCTTGTTGCAACGTCTATGATTAGGCGGTGCTTGGGGAGGTGGAGCGATCGCTGCAGCCTCTGCATACGACTGGAATCTACGAGCGAGCGACGGATGTGCGAGCACATTCTTCTCACCTTATTGAGCTGGGCTGGTAACTCCGGATAATTATTTATGAAGCACTGCACCACCAGGTTCAAGGTGGGAGCCAGGCAAGGTATGTGTCTGAGTTTTGCCAGGGCTATAGCCGCCACAAAATTACATCCATTATCACTGACTACCTTGCCTGGCTCAAGATGTAGACTGCCCAGCCATGACTCAGTTTCTCGCTGCAAGTAGTCGGCCAGTACCTCCGCAGTGTGTCTGTTGTCGCCCAAAGACATTATCTTTAAAACAGCCTGCTGACACTTACCACTAGCTGTGCGATAGTGGGACACCCCGTGTGCAACACTGGCAGCTGCGGATGGAGTGCTCGTGCGACTACCCTCTGTCGACGAGCTTTCTCTTCTGTAGGAGGAGAAGGGTCGAACGCCTACAGCCAACTGCTGCCTATACCATGGGCTAGGCAGCACTGTCCCACCGCAAGTGTCCCCTGTGGACTCTGTATCCACCACATTCACCCATCGCGCAGTGATGGACATGTAATGGCCCTGGCCATGTCTACTGGCCCATGCATCTGTTGTGAGGTGCACCTTTACACTCACTGATTGTTTGAGTGCATGGACAATGCGGTCTTTCACATGCAGATGTGTTGTGAATGTGCTAGAAATGAATTCTGAGCAGAAGCTCCCTCTGGTGGTTACAAACAGTACTGAACTATCCAATGAAGATTGTGAAGATTGGCGATCAGGTGTTACTGACTGGTCTTATATAAGGGAGGTTCCCTCCCATCAGGGTTGCCGGTGATCAATTGTTCTGGTCTCATCTTTGATTCCTGTTCACTTTGTAGCTTGCTGTTTCGTGCCTGCATCTTCTGCTAACAGATAAGACATTTTCTTCTTTTTGTTTTTTGTGCTTGCTTTTTGCATTTTGTCCTGCACTTCTGTGGGGGTCTGCCGGGTCCCCTCCGGGGGCTTGTGCTCCTCTCAGTTTAGTTCAGCCACTGTTGTTTGTTCATTTGCCTTTTCCAGTTTTTTCAGTGGCTGCTGTTTAGTTTTTGTTACACCAGAGAACTAATTTAGGTGGTAGAGGTCGTGTGATCTCAGGTGTTTTTGTAATTAGTAGAGTTGGTACTTTTCAGGGTTTTTTGGGGTTGCAGTAAGTGTCCTTCCTATCCTTTTCTATTTAGGAAGTTTGGGCCCCAGCGTTTGCTCATACTATTTTCTATCTGTGTCTGTATTTCTTCTTGTCTAACCGCCATTACATGTTTGGGGGCTTTCTATGTTCTTTGGGGATCTGCTCCGGGGCAGATAGTTTTCCTCTTTCTGTCTTTAGGTGTAGTTAGCTTCTTAGGCTGTGACGAGGCGGCTAGGACCAACGTAGGTACGCTCCACGGCTGCCTTTAGTTGTGGTGGTTAGTCAGGGTACTGCAATCCCATAGATTCCAACCTCTCTGGTGTATTTCCTTTTTTGCTTGCTCTCCTCAGCTACCAAATCATAACAGTATCACCGGCCCAAAAACTGATATTTGTATGGTACTCACAGAAGGGAAAAATAGTGTTAAAGAAAGAAGATTGTCAGAGTTGTCAGAGATTTTTTTTCCCCTCTGTATCTCTGGGTGCTGAGGAGGATTTTTTATTTTTTTTCTCTCAATGGAGTTTGCACAGTTGTCTGGCCGTGTGGATCAGCTTGCCACTGAAGTTCGGAGTATTGCTATCTATCTTGCTAGGTTGCCGGTTGTGGAACCTAGGATCCCCATGCCAGATTTATTTTTGGGGATCGAGCTAAATTTCTGAATTTCAAAAATAACTGTAAGTTGTTTTTTGCCTTGAAACCTAAGTCCTCAGGGAACGCAGCACAGCAGGTTCAAATTGTCATCTCTCTCCTGCGCGGCGATTCTCAGGATTGGGCTTTTTCCCTGACACCTGGGGATCCTGTTTTGAGTAATGTTGATGCATTTTTTCAGGCTCTGGGGTTATTGTACGATGAGCCTAATGTCACTGATCAAGCTGAAAAAGCCTTGTTGGCATTAAATCAGGGCTTGAGGACACTGAGTTATACTGTCAGAGATTCCGAAGGTGGGCAGTCCTGACCAAATGGAATGACGATGCTTTGGCAGCCCTTTTTCGGAAGGGTCTGTCAGAGAATGTAAAGGATGTTATGGTGGGATTCCCTGTCCACTCTGGTCTCAACGATTCTATGTCATTAGCGATTCAAATTGACAGACGTTTGCGTGAGCGTAGAGGTATGCGTGGAATAGTGTTGCCTTGTGAACCAGCTTCTGAACCTATGCAGTGTGATAGAGTGGCTTCTGGGGCACAGCGTCATGAGTTTCGAAAACGCAATGGGTTATTTTTCTACTGTGGTGACGCCTCTCATGCTATTTCAGTCTGCCCTAAGCGGGGAAGACGTTTTGCACGCTCAGTTGTCTTGGGTAGTGTTCAGACTAAATTTCTGTTGACTGTTACCCTGATTTGCTCCCTGTCCACATTTTCTGCTCAGGCTTTCGTTGATTCGGGAGCAGCTATTAACCTGATGGATTTTGATTTTGCTAAACGTTGTGGGTTTCCCTTGATACCCCTACGGAAGTCTATTCCCCTACTGGGGATCGATTATACCCCTTTGGCTGAGAATAAACCTCAATTCTCTACTCAGGTGATAATGAGGGTTGAACCTGATCATCAGGAGAGTTGCAAATTTTTGGTGCTGTATAATCTGCATGACATTATCGTACTGGGTTTCCCTTGGTTACAGTCTCATAATCCTGTTTTGGATTGGAAATCTGTGTCTGTAACCAGTTGGGGCTGCCAATGTGTTAATACCAACACTCCTGTTTTTTCTGCCTCCCCCCAGGCTCAGGATGTTCCTGACATTTTGACTGATTTTTCTGATGTGTTTAGCGAAAGTAAATCTGCATCCTTGCCCCCCCATAGGAGCTATGACTGCGCTATTGAATTAGTGCCTGGTAGTAAATTCCCTAAAGGTCGCCTTTTTAACTTGTCTGTACCTGAACATGACGCTATGCGGTCTTATATCAAGGAGTCATTGGAGAAGGGTCATATCAGACCATCCTCTTCACCCTTGGGTGCCGGTTTTTTCTTTGTGGCCAAAAGGGATTGGTTCATTAAGGCCGTGTATTGATTATCGTCTCTTGAACAATATCACTGTGAAATATCAATATACGTTACCCTTGATTTCTGACCTGTTTTCCAGGTGAAAAGTGCTACTTGGTTTACCAAGCTTGACCTCAGGGGGGCATATAACCTTATTCGCATTAAGCAAGGGATGAATGGAAGACTGCATTTAATACCCCAGAGGGGCATTTTGAGTACCTAGTGATGCCCTTTGGGCTCACTAATGCTCCTTCTGTCTTCCAGTCCTTCATGAATGACATTTTCAGGGATTTTGTGGATAAATTTCTGATTGTTTATTTGGATGATATCTTGATTTTTTCCAATGACTGGGACTCTCATGTGAAACATGTTCTGACTGTGTTCCAGATTTTGAGAGAGAATGCTCTGTATGGGAAGGGATCAAAGTGTCTTTTTCGCGTACAGAGGATCTCATTTCTGGGATTCATTTTGTCCCCATCTGTTATTGAAATGGACCCGGTCAAGGTTCAGGCCATCTGTGATTGGGTCCAACCTACTTCATTAAAGGCTCTTCAAAGATTCTTGGGTTTTGCCAATTTTTATCGTACATTTATTGGTAATTTCTCTGTTATTGTTAAACCATTGACTGATTTGACCAAAAAGGGTTCTGATGTGGTGAATTGGCCTCCTGAGTCAGTCTCTGCGTTTCAGGAACTTAAGCAGAGATTCACTTCTGCTCCTGTTCTACGGCAGCCTGATGTTTCTCTGCCATTTCAGGTGGAGGTTGATGCCTCTGAAATTGGGCAGGTGCCGTTTTGTCCCAAAGAGATTCAGAGACCTCTAAAAGTAACCCTTATGCCTTTTTCTCTCGAAAATGTTCTCCAACTGAACGTAATTATGACGTGGGTAATCGGGAGTTATTGGCCATGAAGTGGGCTTTTGAAGAGTGGAGACATTGGCTGGAGGGAGCCAAACATCAGGTGGTGGTCCTCACGGACCATAAGAATCTGGTTTATCTGGAATCAGCCAAACGACTTAATCCTAGACAGGCCAGGTGGGCATTGTTTTTCACACGTTTTAATTTTTTGGTTTCCTTTCTTCCTGGCACTAAGAATGTTAAGGCGGATGCCC
>JARQOD010011212.1:0-24313 GCA_033576555.1 Oophaga sylvatica
AACACATCTTTATGTGAGAGCCCCCTCTATGGTGACTGTATATACACATCTGTATGTGAGGAGCCCCCTCTAGTGGGTGCTGATAATATACACATCTGTATGTGAGGAGCCCCTCTAGTGACTGTATATATACACATCTGTATGTGAGGAGCCCCCTCTAGTGGTGACTGTATATATACACATCTGTATGTGAGGAGCCCCCTCTAGTGGTGACTTTATATATACACATCTGTATGTGAGGACCCCCTCTAGTGGTGACTGTATATACACATCTGTATGTGGGACCCCCACAGTGGTGACTGTATATATACACATCATATGTGAGAGCCCCCTCTTGGTGAAGTATATATACACATCTGTATGTGAGGAGCCCCTCTAGTGGTGACTGTATATATAATACACATCTGTATGGGAGGCGCTCCTTCTGTGGTGACTGTATATATACCATCGTAGTGAGGAGCCCCCTCTAGTGGTGACTGTATATATACACACACCTGTATGTGAGGAGCCATTCTAGTGGTGACTGTATATAATATTATATATATATATATATATATATATATATTATATACACACATCGGTATGTGAGGAGCCCCCTCTAGTGGGACTATATATATATATATAATATATATACACATCTGTATGTGAGAGCCCCCTCTAGGGGTGACTATATATATATACATCTGTATGTGAGGAGCCCCCTCTAGTGGTGACTGTATATATACACATCTGTATGTGAGGAGCCCAGTCTAGTGGTGACTGTATATATATACATCGGTATGTGAGGAGCCCCCTCTAGTGGTGACTGTATATAACACATCTGTATGTGGAGCCCCTCTGTGGTGACGTATATATACACATCTGTAGTGAGGAGCCCATCTAGTGGTGACTGTATATATATACATCGGTATGTGAGGAGCCCCCTCTAGTGGTGTCTCTATATACACACTCGGTATGTGAGGCGCTCCCTCTAGTGGTGACTGTATAATACATCTGTATGTGAGGAGCTCCCCTAATGGGACTGTACATACACATCTGTATGTGAGGAGCTCCCCCTAGTGGTGACTGATAATATGTAAACATCTGTATGTGAGGCCTCTCTAGTGGTGACTGTATATACACATCTGTATGTTAGGAGCCCTCTATGGTGACTGTATATACACACTGTATGTGAGGAGCCCCTCTACGTGACTGTATATAGTAAACATCTGTATCTGAGGAGCCTACTCTAGTGGTGACTGTATATACCATCTGTAAGTGAGGAGCCCCCTCTATTGGTGACTGTAATAACATCTTAAGTGAGGAGCCCCTCTAGGTGACTGTATATACCATCTGTATGTGAGGAGCCCCTCGGGTACCCTCTGTGGTGACTGTATAATAACATCTGTATGTGAGGAGCCCCTCTAGTGGTGACTGTATATACACATCTGTAAGTGAGGAGCCCCCTCTAGTGGTGACTGTATAACACATCTGTATGTAGGAGCCCCTCTATGTGATGTATATAACATCTGTTTGAGGAGCCTCTGTGGTGATATATAACTCTGTATGGAGGAGCCTTATGGTGATGAATACCATTGTAGTAGGGCCCTTGTGGTGATAATATACATCTTATGTGGAGCCCTCAGTGTGACTGTATTAACATGTAGTGAGAGCCCTTAGTGGTGCTGTTATAACCATCTGTATGTGGGACCCCCTTGTGGTGATTTATACACATTATGTGAGGCCCCCTGGGTGATGTTATAATCTAGTAGGCCCTCTAGTGGTGACTATATACACATCGTTTAGGAGCCCCTTAGGGTGATGTATACACATTTGTGAAGCCCTCTAGTGGTGACTGTATATACCACTGTGTGAGGAGCCCCTCTATGGTGACTGTAATAACATCTGTATGTGAGGGCCCCCTTAGTGGTGACTGTTATATACACATGTATGTGAGGAGCCCCTAGTGGTGACTGTATATATACACATCTGTAGTGAGGAGCCCTAGTGTGATGTATTTCAACTGTATGTGAGGAGCCCCTATGGACTGTATATACAATCTGTTGGGAGCCCTATGTGATGTTATATACACTCTATGTGGAGCCCCCTAGTGGTGAATGTATATATAACACATCTGTATGGAGGACTCCCCTAGTGGGACTGTTATATACACATCTGATGGAGGGCCCTCTAGGGTGACTGTTATAACACATCTGTAGTGGGGCCCCTAGGGTGATGTATATTACTGTATGTGAGGGCTCTCTAGTGGGATGTATATATAATTTATAAATTTTATTATACATCGGTTGTGGGGCCCTCTAGTGGTGCTATATATATATAAATATATACAACTGTATGTGAGGCCCTCTAGGGTGACTTTATATATACATTTATTGAGGCCCCTCTAGTGGTGCGTATTTACACATCTTATGTGAGGCCTAGTGGTGACTATATATACATGGTATAGGGCCCTCTATGGTGACTGTAACTCTGATTGAGAGCCCTGTGTGACTGTATATAATCTGTTTGAGAGCCCGCAGTGGTGATGTTATAACATCGTTGTGAGAGCCCTCTATGGTGTTATATACACATCGTATGTGAGGGCCTCTAGGTGATTTATATATCTGATTGAGAGCCTCTATGGTGATGTAATACTTTAGTGAGGAGCCCCTATGGTGATGTATATACATTGTTGAGCCTCTGGGTGCGTATATACAATCTGTATGTAGAGCCCTTATGGTTGTATATAACATCTGTTGTAGAGCCTCTAGTGATGTATATATACATCTGTATTGAGACCTCTCTAGTGGTGATGTATCAATCTTAAGTGAGGAGCCCCTTGGTCGTATTAACATCTTAGTGGAGCCCTCTATGGTGCGTATTAACATCTGTAGGGACCCCTTGTTACTGTATATACACATCTGTATGTAGAGCCTTGTGGATGTATAACATTGTAAGTGAGGGCCCCCTCTGTGGAGTTTACACATTGTAGTAGGACCCCCTGTGTTACTGTATTTCACATCTGTGAGGCTCCTCATGGTGACTGTAATATAACATCTGTAAGGAGGCCTTAGTGTACTATATACACATCGTAGTGGGAGCCTCTTGTACTGTATAAAAATTAGTGAGGGCCTCAGTGGTAGTATAATCACACTTATAGGAGCCCTGTGGTGACTGTTAATATCTGTATGTAGAGCCCTTAGTGCTGTAATATAATGTAGTGAGCCCTCTAGTGTGACTGATTTACATCGAGTGAGGAGTCTCTGGGTGACGTATTACATAAGTGAGGAGCCCCCTCTAGTGTGACTGTATATATACACATCTTATGTAAGGAGCCTCCTCTAGTGGTGACTGTATATATACACATCTGTAAGTGAGGAGCCCCCTCTAGGTGACTGTATATATACACATCTGTATGTGAGGAGCCCCTCTAGTGGTGACTGTATATATACACATCTGTATGTGAGGAGCCCCTCTAGCGGTGACTGTATATATACACATCTGTAAGTGAGGAGCCCCCTCTAGTGGTGACTGTTATATACACATCTGTATGTAAGGAGCCCCTCTAGTGGTGACTGTATATATACACATCTGTAAGTGAGGAGCCCCCTCTAGTGGTGACTGTATATATAAAAACATCTGTAGTGAGGAGCTCCCTCTAGTGGTGACTGTATTATACACATGTGTAGTGAGGAGCCCCCTCTAGTGTGACTGTATATATACACATCTGTATGTGAGGAGCCCCTCTTTGTGGTGACTGTATATAACACATCTGTATGTGAGGAGCCCCCTCTAGTGGTGACTGTATATATACACATCATGTAAGGAGGCCTCCTCTAGTGGTGACTGTATATATACAATCTGTATGTGAGGAGCTCCCTCTAGCGGTGACTGTATATATACACATCTGTAAGTGAGGAGCCCCCTCTAGTGGTGACTGTATATATACATATCTGTATGTGAGGAGCCCCTCTAGTGGTGACTGTATATATACACATCTGTAAGTGAGGAGCCCCTCTAGTGGTGACTGTATATATAACACATCTGTATGTGAGGAGCTCCCTCTAGTGGTGACTGTATATATACACATGTGTATGTGAGGAGCCCCTCTAGTGGTGACTGTATATAACACATCTGTATGTGAGGAGCCCCCTCTAGTGGTGACTGTATATATACACATCTGTATGTGAGGAGCTCCCTCTAGTGGTGACTGTATATATACACATCTGTATGTGAGGAGCCCCCTCTAGTGGTGACTGTATATTAACACATCTGTATGTGAGGAGCTCCCTCTAGTGGTGACTGTATATATACACATCTGTATGTGAGGAGCCCCCTCTAGTGGTGACTGTATATATACACACATCTGTATGTGAGGAGCTCCCTCTAGTGGTGACTGTATATATACATATCTGTATGGAGGAGCCCCTTAGTGGTGACTGTATATATACACATCTGTATGTGAGGAGCCCCCTCTAGTGGTGACTATATATACACATTGTATGTGAGGAGCCCCTCTAGTGGTGACTGTATTAACACATCTGTATGTGAGGAGCCCCCTCTAGTGGTGACTGTATATATACACATCTGTATGTGAGGAGCCCCTCTATGGTGACTTTATATACACATCTGTATGTGAGGAGCCCCCTCTAGTGGTGACTGTATATATACACATCTGTATGTGAGGAGCCCCCTCTAGTGGTGACTTATATATACACAATTGTATGTGAGGAGCCCCTCTAGTGGTGACTGTATAATAACACATCTTATGTGAGGAGCCCCCTCTAGTGGTGACTGTATATATACACATCTGTATGTGAGGGCCCCCTTAGTGGTGACTGTATATATACACATCTGTATGTGAGGAGCCCCTCTAGTGGTGACTGTATATATACACATCTGTATGTGAGGAGCCCCTCTAGTGGTGACTGTATATAGCACATCTGTATGTGAGGAGCCCCCTCTAGTGGTGACTGTATATATACACATCTGTATGTGAGGAGCCCCCTCTCATGGTGACTTTATATACACATCTGTATGTGAGGAGCCCCCTCTAGTGGTGACTGTATATATACACACCTGTATGTGAGGAGCCCCCTCTAGTGGTGACTATATATACACATATGTATGTGAGGAGCCCCCTCTAGTGGTGACTGTATACATACACATCAATATGTGAGGAGCCCCCTCTAGTGGTGACTGTATATATATACACATCTGTATGTGAGGCGCTCCCTCTAGTGGTGACTGTATATATACACATCTGTATGTGAGGAGCCCCCTCTAGTGGTGACTGTATATATACACATCTGTATGTGAGGAGCCTTCTCTAGTGGTGACTGTATATATATATATATATATATATATATATATAGTGGTGTAATGACCCCTGATGCAGCTAGGGGGCACTGTGTATGGCCCTCGGGATATGCATGGAGGCATGTGATGGATGGACGTTATGTATCGCAGAGGTGGGTGGCCCTGTGATGGAAGCCTGAGCATGTTTTGTTCAGCAGATCTACTGCTGAGAGTTTTGCTATACATTGGGAGGCTTCCAGGTGACTTGGAGAGCTGGGCGGGTCCAGTCACCTACAAACCCACCAAGGGGTATGTGTCTGAATACCCAAGATAAAGCCAGTATGTTTATGTGTATCAAAAGGACCTGTGGTGAGGTCATAATAAGGTGACCTAACCATGTGATCCTGACCTCACCTGTGGGCGGGGTTATGCCTATGTAATGGAGTGTGCTTGGCACCTGAGAGAGTGTTGTGGGAGTCTGCCAGTGTGGACAGACTTCCATGCGTCCAGGCGGGACATTACAGAGAGGTTTCTGTGTCTGAGGAGTGAGGCTCCAGGCAGGAGCTGAAACATTGAAGAGTTGAATTGTACGGTACTATGGTTTTTGCATAAGAAAGTGTCTCCTGATTTACATCAGAAGCAGCCGAGTGAGTGAAACCTTGCAATATATACACACATCGGTATGTGAGGAGCCCCCTCTAGTGGTGACTGTGTATATACACATCTGTATGTGAGGAGCCCCCTCTAGTCGTGACTGTGTATATACACATCTGTATGTGAGGAGCCCCCTCTAGTGGTGACTATATATATATACACATCTGTATGTGAGGAGCCCCCTCTAGTGGTGACTGTATATATACACATCTGTATGTGAGGAGCCCCCTCTAGTGGTGACTGTGTATATACACATCTGTAGGTAAGGAGCCCCCTCTAGTGGTGACTTTATATATACACATGTGTATGTGAGGAGCCCCCTCTAGTGGTGACTGTATATATATATATATATATATATACACACATCGGTATGTGAGGAGCCCCCTCTAGTGGTGTCTCTATATATATACATCTGTATGTGAGGAGCCCCCTCTAGTGGAGACTGTATATATACACATCTGTATGTGAGGAGCCCCCTCTAGTGGTGACTATATATATATACACATCTGTATGTGAGGAGCCCCCTCAGTGGTGACTGTGTATATACACATCTGTATGTAAGGAGCCCCTCTAGTGGTGACTTTATATATACACATGTGTATGTGAGGAGCCCCCTCTAGTGGTGACTGTATATATATATATATATATATATATATATATATACACATCGGTATGTGAGGAGCCCCCTCTAGTGGTGTCTCTATATATATACATCTGTATGTGAGGAGCCCCCTCTAGTGGTGTCTCTATATATATACATCGGTATGTGAGACGCTCCCTCTAGTGGTGACTGTATATAGACACATCTGTATGTGAGGAGCTCCCTCTAGTGGTGACTGTATATATGTACACATCTGTATGTGAGGAGCCTCCTCTAGTGGTGACTGTATATACACATCTGTATGTGAGGAGCCCCCTCTAGTGGTGACTGTATATACACATCTGTATGTGAGGAGCCCCCTCTAGTGGTGACTGTAGATATATATATATTTATACACATCTGTATGTAAGGAGCCTCCTCTAGTGGTGACTGTATATACACATCTGTAAGTGAGGAGCCCCCTCTAGTGGTGACTGTATATACACATCTGTAAGTGAGGAGCCCCCTCTAGTGGTGACTGTATATATACACATCTGTATGTAAGGAGCCTCCTCTAGTGGTGACTGTATATATACACTTCTGTATGTGAGGAGCCCCCTCTAGTGGTGACTGTATATATACACTTCTGTATGTGAGGAGCCCCCTCTAGTGGTGACTGTATATATACACATCTGTATTGAGGAGCTCCCTCTAGTGGTGACTGTATATATATATATATATCTGTATGTGAAGAGCCCCCACTCTAGTGGTCACTGTATATATACAATCTGTATGTGAGGAGCCCCTCTAGTTGTGACTGTATATACACATCTGTATGTAGGAGCCTCCTCTAGTGGTGACTGTTATATACACATCTTATATGTGAGGAGCCCCTCTAGTGGTGACTGTATATATACACATCTGTATGTGAGGAGCCCCCTCTAGTGTTGACTGTATATATACACATCTGTATGTGAGGAGCCCTTCTGGTGTTGACTGTATATATACACACATCTGTATGTGAGGAGCTCCCCTCTGGTGGTGACTATATATAACATCTGTATGTGAGGAGCCCCCTCTAGTGGTGACTGTATATATACACAATCTGTATGTGAGGAGCCCCCTATCGTGGTGACTGTATATACACATCTGTATGTGAGGAGCCCCCTCTAGTGGTGACTGTATATACACATCTGTATGTAAGGAGCCTCCTCTAGTGGTGACTGTATATATACACACTGTATGTGAGGAGCCCCCTCTAATGGTGACTGTATATATACACATCTGTATGTGAGGAGCCCCCTCTAGTGGTGACTGTATATATACACACATCTGTATGTGAGGAGCTCCCTCTAGTGGTGACTGTATATATACACACATCTGTATGTGAGGAGCTCCCTCTAGTGGAGACTGTATATATATATCTGCATATGAATAGCCCCCTCTAGTTGTGACTCTATATATACACTTCTGTATGTGAGGAGCTCCCTCTAGTGGTGACTGTATATATACACATCTGTATGTGAGGAGCCCCCTCTAGTGGTGACTGTATATACACACATCTGTATGTGAGGAGCCCCCTCTAGTTGTGACTCTATATATACCCTTCTGTACGTGAGGAGCCCCCTCTAGTGGTGACTGTATATATACACATCTGTATGTGAGGAGCCCCCTCTAGTGGTGACTGTATATACACATCTGTTTGTAAGGAGCCTCCTCTAGTGGTGACTGTATATACACATCTGTATGTGAGGAGCCCCCTCTAGTGGTGACTATATATACACATCTGTATGTGAGGAGCCCCTCTAGTGGTGACTGTATATATACACATCTGTATGTGAGGAGCCCCCTTGTGACGAAACGTGCACACGGTCTGCCACACGGTAGCCCGGGGTATCACGGCTTGTGATCCCACCGCTGCCACCAATATGTGATGAAACGGTGCACACACACGACGGCTGCTGCCGTCCGACCCGGTAAACTGCAGGGATTTATAATTATCCCACTTCCACTTAGGAACTTGCAGCTCTCTGGCGCCCCCCTTACCCTCAGGTCAGTCAGGGAACTGCACCTAGGATAATTAGTCGCCAGACGGGTCACTTGGATGTGTGCTGGCTATTGGGCACGCTGCAGTGAGGGAATTATAATTACTCCGAGCCGCAGCCGGGTAATACACTTATCATACCCGCTCCGTCACTGCCAACGTCACCCCATATGTCAACACTTAACACCCCCTTCTTTTAAGCTGCCACCAGCTACGGTTTTTCTTACTGAACAATTTATCAAGAGGGTCCGTAGCAACCCCAAAACAGTAGCGTAGTGCTTCAGGCACGTGCAAATTCGTTTATAGAGCAGGAGAAACAAACTAATAAATTTATAGGTTTATTCCTTAAAAAAAAACAGGCAGTGCTTATACCATATAAAAAAAGATGGAACAAACTGAGACAATATAGTTATGTACAAATGCAGTTATAAAATGAAATAGGATTAAGAATGAAAGATAACTCACATGGTTGTTAGATCATTTACAGGCAAGCCAGGCTGGGGGGAGGAGCCACACGTCATAGTTCATTTGCAGATCTCTTAGTCAGGACATCACAGCGAGGACTCCTCAAGGGGGCTGAACTGCAAGACTTATACCTGGGGGCTGCTGACCTCACAAACGAGGATGGTTATTCTGGCCACCTCCCCCGGCTGCAAGCTATGGTTTGAGCTCTGCAATATCATAAGGTCCATAACTCAGCGGGAACTCTAGCAGAATAATGGCAGACCTATCAATGATCTTGCTTTGAAATAATGGTTCAAATGAACCCAAACTTGGGTGAAATAGCTCATGGGGCACCCGAGAATTCCATTTCTCGGGCTCTGTTGGAGTTACGGGTTCACCGGTACCACGGGAACGATGCCTGTCAGGCGCATGTTTCACAACAGTACTTTCGTGTTTCTAGCGAACGCTCCCACCGTGTGATAACCAAAACAGAATGAATTCTCCAAAATGCTGCTACAGTAAGAAAGCACATGTGCAGACAATGGAGGACCCCTGCGGTGAAGCGGCAAAACTTCCAGCACTGGTAGCTCAGGTTACACTGAGCTTGACTGCAGGTTGGGAGGGGGGGAAGGGAAGCGTGAGCTGCAGAGAAAAGGAGGGAGGGGTAACTTTGCCCTGTGCTTGCAAACGGTGGGGGTTGTAGTACTATGGGGAACATTCTGGAAACAGCACAAGAAATGAAGCTAGCAGTATCATCACACCTCCCCCCCTTTGAGGGCGCTATGGAGGCATGACCTCTCGGTAATCCGCCATGCGCACCTCAGCGGGTTCGCCACGTCGGGACAACCCATCAGCATTCCCATGATCACTGCCTTTCTTGTGTTGTACGGCAAAATCATACTGCTGCAGGGCAAGGCTCCAGCGTAGCAACCTACCATTGGTTCCGGACACTGTGTGCAGCCAGCTCAGAGGGTTGTGGTCGGTGACCACCTTGAAGGTGCGCCCGTACAGGTAGGGCTGCAAACGTTGCAGTGCCCAGACCATGGCCAGGCACTCCTTCTCGATGGTGGAGTATGCCACTTCCCTTGGCAGAAGTTTCCGGCTCAGGTACAACACGGGGTGCTCCTGGTTCCCCGAATCAACCTGGCTGAGTACAGCACCGAGGCCAAATTCGCTGGCGTCAGTCTGTACCAGGAATGGCCGACTGCTGTCGACGGCTTTCAACACTGGAGAGCTGCACAGGGCTTTTTTCAAAGCTCGGAATGCCGCCTCACAGCCATCTGTCCAGTTGACTGTTTGGGGTAGACCGCCCTTGGTGAGGTCCGTCAAGGGTTTTGCAATGGCGCTATAGTTCGGTACGAAACGCCTATAGTACCCTGCAGTGCCCAGGAAGGACTTCACCTGCTTTTTGGTCCTGGGGGTGGGCCAGGACACGATCGCGTCCACTTTCTCGGGCTCTGGACTCATGGAACCCCCACCTACCCGGTGCCCCAGGTAGTGGACCTCCCTCATGCCCATCTGGCATTTTCCCGGCTTGATGGTCAGACCTGCCTGGTGAATACGCTTGAGCACCTCCTGGAGATGCTGAAGGTGTTCCTCCCAGGTGGAACTGAAGACGGCAATGTCGTCCAGGTACGCCACAGCGTACTCCTCCAGTCCCTGAAGCAGGTGGTTGACCATCCGCTGAAAAGTGGCAGGGGCATTCTTCATGCCGAAAGGCATGACCGTGGAATCGTACAGTCCAAAAGGGGTGATAAAGGCGGATTTCTCCTGCGCCGCAGGGCTCAGGGGAATCTGCCAGTATCCCCGGCTCAAATCCATGATGGATATGTACTTGGCATTCGCCAACCGCTCCAGCAGATCCTCGATGCGTGGCATTGGGTGCGCATCAGAGGTAGTGATGGCGTTGAGCCCCCTGTAGTCCACGCAGAACCGGGTGGTCTGATCCTTTTTTGGCACGAGAACTACGGTGAGGCCCACGCGCTTTTGGACGGCCGGATCACCCCCAGCTGCAACATCTCATGGATCTCCTGGCGCATGATCTGCTGCACTTCCTCAGAGATCCGATAAGGTGTCCGCCGTAACGGGGCGTGATTCCCGGTGTCCACCTCGTGGACTGCCAACTCGGTCCTTCCGGGTCGGTTCGTGAACTCGGCCCGGAAGGGTTCCAGAGTGGTCAGCAACTGCAACCGCTGGGAGACGGTTAGCGAGGCATTTACCTCCATGTCCTCAATGGACCCATTGGCATTAGCTTGGGCCAGCATGTCCAGGAGGGGATCCTCTTCCCCGTCCTCGGGCAGATTGCAGACCGGTAGGACGCAGGCTTCACGTTCGTGATGGGCCTTCATCATGTTGACGTGAAAGGCCTTGCGCCTACCCCGAGTGTGGTCAAGCGTGACCACGTAGGTGACTGGGTTGAGCTGTTGGTGCACGACGTACGGGCCTCCCCAGGCTGCCTGAAGCTTATCCTTTGGTACGGGGACCAGCACCCACACCTTTTGACCCACCTGGTAGGTCCGCTCCCGGGCGTTCTGGTCGTACCAGTGCTTCTGGTCAGCCTGAGCCTGCGTCATGTTGTCATGCACCAACTGCGTCAAGGTCTGCATCTTGTCGCGGAAGCGCATGACATAATCCACGATGGACACTTCCGTGGGGTTTGGCTCATCTTCCCAGGATTCTCTTATCAACCCAAGGGGTCCCCGGACTCGCCTACCATACAGGAGCTCGAAGGGGAGAACCCCGTCGAGGCCTGCGGGACTTCTCTGTAGGCAAATAGCAGGTGTGGGAGGTACCGCTCCCAATCGCGTCCCTGGGTCTCAACCAGCATGCGGAGCATCTGTTTGAGGGTACCGTTAAAGCGCTCACACAAACCATTGGTCTGTGGGTGATACGCACTCGATACCATACGCTTCACCTGCATTTTGCTGCAGAGAGCCTTCATTAGGCGAGACATAAATTGGGTCCCTCGATCGGTAAGCATCTCCCTGGGAAATCCTACCCGTGAAAAGATGGTCACCAGTGCATCCGCCACCTTATCTGCCTTAGTTGAGGACAGAGCTACTGCCTCCGGGTACCGGGTAGCGTAGTCTACCACAGTAAGGATGTATTGCTTTCCAGAGCGCTGGGGACGGCCAGCGGGCCCACGATGTCCACCGCGATCCTCTGGAAAGGCTTCTCTATCACTGGCAACGGGATCAGGGGAGCCTTAAGAGCAGGCCCCACCTTCCCCACTCTTAGACAGGTGATACAGGAGCGGCAGTAGTTAGTCACATCTGTCCCCATCTTGGGCCAATAGAAGTGTTGGACAGCCGTGCCTTAGTTTTCCTGATCCCCAAGTGTCCAGCGAGTGGAATCTCATGGGCAATCCTCAACAACTCACCTCGGAACTGGTGCGGGACGACCAGCTGTTTTTCCCTCAACCACTCCTTTTGGGAATCTCCGGGAACTGTCTCCCGGTACAACCTTCCTCGTTCCCAGAACACCCTCTCCTTATCAGTCACGGAGGTGGGGCTCTCGGCGAGGTGCCTCCAGTTCTCCAGGCTCGCATCTGAGTGCAGAGCGGCCTGGAACTCCTGGCTGGAGGCAGCCAGAAGTGACGTCAGGGTTCCTTCCTCACTGGGACCCTCTGGGACCGGCTCTGGGTCCAACTCTGGTTCAGTCTCTCCTGTAGCGGAGGAGGGTCCAGATGGTAGGGCTCTACCTGCGATCCGGGCACTCTGACTGCGGGTGACAGCAGCTACATATGCGTCTCCCCGGGGTTTCTATAGACCCATCAGCCTCGCTGCTATGGGCTCTACCTCCCCATCCACCCCCAACACTTCAGGAGCAGTGCTACTTATGGGCCAGTTACCTTCCTCGGTGGCACTGGTCAGTGTCATGGCGTCACCTTCCTCACGGTTCCCATGCACCTCCCCATTTCCTTGAGCACTATCGCTTGCTCCTGCTAGGGGTTCCTCAGCCGTCTCACTCCGCAGAGCGACGTGGCTGAACGCTCCTGTACCTGTGGACACATCTACCACTTCAGAGAAAGGGTTAACAGTTCAGATGGCACAGATACATCACTATCAACATGCATCCTAGGGAAAGAAAGGTTATCAGTTGCATATCACTTCGCAAAGCATTGCAGGTAACACAATCAGTTTCCCATCATCATCAACATCATGGTTAACGTTAACCTTATCATCAGATTGGGAAGGGGTGTCAGGGACATAGTACGCCACCATCCTCCCCAGATCAGTCCCCAATAAAACATCAGTGGGCAGGTTTTCGGACACCCCCACTTCCTTCACCCCGCTCCCGGCTACCCCAGTCAATGAAAACTCGGGCTATCGGCAAGGGGTAGTGGACGCCCCCAATCCCGTGACAGTTAAGGTTTTCCCCGGAATCAACTCTTCAGGGGCCGCCAGTTCGGGTCGGATGAGGGTTCGTTCAGCCCCGGTGTCCTTGAGGCCTGTAGCAAGACGGGCCCCCACGCGGACGGGCTGCACGTTGTCATCAACCCTCCCCACCACACCACCCACCAAAAGAACAGAGGCTTGGCCCGGAGGCCTTGGCTGGGGGTTCTTCTGCCTCTCCGGACAGGTGGCGCTGATGTGTCCTGTCCTTTTACAGGAGAAACACTGGCGGGGGTCTGATGTAGGCCTGGCGCTGGCAAAGGGGATAGTGCCTCCAGAGGGACGCTGGCAGGGGCACTGGGGTTGGTTGCAGGCTTACCCCCTCCCCAGCGGGTGGTGACGGCTTCCGCACCTCGGGTTTCCGGTTGGCCTCATAGCTGTCGGCGATCCGGGCTGTTGTGACCGCGTCCTCTGGTTCTCGGTCCAGGATGAACTGTCGGACCTCAGCTGGGCACAGATGCAGGAACTGGTCTTTGATCATCAGGTCTTTCAGCTCCTCATAGGTGTCAACTGACAGTCCATGGATCCACTGGTCAAAGTGGTTCCTGAGTCCTTGCACCACATCGCTATAACTGTCGTGTGGGCCATGTTGGAGGTTCCGGAACTTCTTTCGGTATACCTCAGGGGTTAGCTGGTACTTGGCAATCAGGGCCTGCTTGATGGCCTCATAGTCACTGTCTTGATCTGGCGCGAGGGAAGCGAATGCCTCCAAAGCTTTGCCCTTTAGCCCGGGGGTCAAGTACCTGGCCCATTGGTCGGCAGGCAGCCGGTACTGTCTGCAGACTTTCTCAAAGGTCCGCAGAAAAGTGTCCAAGTCTCCGTCCCTTTCCAGCACGGGAAAGTGCTCCGGCCGGGGCTTCGGACTCTGAGAGCTGCTGGGACACGCTCATGGGCTGTGGAGGGCGTTGCCCCTCGCTGAGCCAGTCTCCAGCTCATGGGCTCTCTGAGCTTCCCGCTCGGCTCTCTCAGCCTCCCGCTCGGCCTCTCTCTGGGCTTGGCGCTCGGCTCGGGCCTCCTGCTGGTATTGCTGAATCAGCTTCAGGCGCTCCCCCCGGTCGTCGGTGGGGAGTTCCTCCAGGGCCGCCGCAGGTAAGGGTCCACCCGCCCTGGTGCTGTAACGCAGTTGGCTCTCGCGCCACCTGCTGGCGCTTCTGTCTCTCGCTCCAGCGTGCTGGCATCAGCCTTGAATGAGCTTGGTTGCCCGGGTCAGCTGAAGCATATCAGCAAGAGTCTTTGCAGTTTGTCCTGCTCCTATGAGCCATTGCCAAATAAGATAGATAGAAAAAAGAGGGGGTACCGCAAGTACACACAATTGCTGCAGGACTATAAACACTGAGTCTGTTCTCCAAACTTTAGTGCAGGGTCGCTGAGACCGTGCAATTTTGTTGTTTGTGAATGGAATGAGATTGCCAAAGAGATCCTATGCTCTTTCCACCACTTGCCCTATTGTACCATGTTGCCTGATGGATAGAAACAAGGAAGGGGGGGTACCGCAGTACACCATGCTCACAAAACATGGTGTCCAAACAGTGCGGGTTCCTGGACAGCAGTTTAGGTGGGGTCAACGACCTTGTAATCCCACCGCTGCCACCAATATGTGATGAAACGTGCACACACACGACGGCTGCTGCCGTCCGACCCAGTAAACTGCAGGGATTTATAATTATCCCACTTCCACTTAGGAACTTGCAGCTCTCTGGCGCCCCCCTTACCCTCAGGTCAGTCAGGGAACTGCACCTAGGATAATTAGTCGCCAGACGGGTCACTTGGATGTGTGCTGGCTATTGGGCACGCTGCAGTGAGGGAATTATAATTACTCCGAGCCGCAGCCAGGCAATACACTTATAAACCCCGCTCCGTCACTGCCACGCCACCCAATAGATAACACTTTACACCCCTTCTTTATAGCTGCCACCAGCTACGGTTTGACTTGGAACAATTTATCAAGAGGGTCCGTAGCAACCCCAAAACAGTAGCGTAGTACTTCAGGCGCGTGCAAATTCGTTTATAGAGCAGGAGAAACAAACTAATAAATTTATAGGTTTATTCCTTAAAAAGACAGGCAGTGCTTATACATATAAAAAGATGGAACAAACTGAGACAATATCGTTATGTACAAATGCAGTTATAAAATAAAATAGGATTAAAATGAAAATCACTCACATGGTATTATAGGCAAGACCGGCTGGGGGAGGAGCCACACGTCATAGTTCATTGCAGATCTCTTAGTCAAGACGTCCAGCAAGGAATGGAAAGGGGGGCTTCCCACAGATTATCCTGGGCTGCTGACCTCACAAAAGGGGCTGGTTCTTCTGGCCACCTCCCAGGTACAAAGTATGATTTGAGTTCTGAAATATCATAAGGTCCATCCCTCGTCTGTGAGCCTAGCAGAATAACGGCAGACCTATCAATGATCTTACTTTAAAATGACGAGTTCAAATGAGTCCAAACTTGGCTGAGCTAGTTCATGGGGAATCCGAGAATTCCATTTCTCGGGTTCTGTTGGAGTTACGGGTTCACCAGTACCACAGGAACGATGTGAAGCGGCAAACATACCAGCACTGGTAGCTCAGGTTATCAGAGCTTGACTACAGGTTTGGGAGGTGGGAAGGGAAGCGTGAGCTGCAGAAAAAGGACGGCAGGGTAACTTTGCCTGGCTTGCAAACGGTGGGGGTTGTAGTACTATGGGGAAGTTCTGGAAACAGCACAAGAATGAAGCTTGCAGTATCATCACAGTCATTACACAGAGTGATCTATTCTATAGACATTACACACAGAGTGATCTATTCTAAGAGTCTTACCACAGAGTGATCTATTCTATAGAGTCATTACACACAGAGTGATCTATTCTATAAGTCATTACACACAGAGTGATCTATTCTATAGAGTCATTACACACAGAGTGATCTATTCTATAGAGTACATTACACACAGAGTGATCTATTCTATAGATCATTACACACAGAGTGATCTATTCTATAGAGACATTACACACAGAGTGATCTATTCTAAGCATTACACAGAGGCTATCTAATCATTACACACAGAGTGATCTATTCTATAGAGCATTACACACAGAGTGATCTATTCTATAGAGTCATTACACACAGAGTGATCTATTCTATAGAGTCATTACACACAGAGTGATCTATTCTATAGAGTCATTACACACAGAGTGATCTATTCTATAGAGACATTACACACAGAGTGATCTATTCTATAGTCATTACACACAGAGTGATCTATTCTATAGAGTCATTACACACAGAGTGATCTATTCTATAGAGTCATTACACACAGAGTGATCTATTCTATAGAGTCATTACACACAGAGTGATCTATTCTATAGAGAATTACACACAGAGTGATCTATTCTATAGAGACATTACACACAGAGTGATCTATTCTATAGAGCATTATACACACAGTGATCTATTCTATAGAGATCATTACACACAGAGTGATCTATTCTATAGAGTCATTACACAGAGTGATCTATTCTATAGATCATTACACACAGGATGATTCTATAACATTACAACAGTGATCTATCTATAGATCATTACACACAGAGTGATCTATTCTATAGAGTCATTACACACAGAGTGATCTATTCTATAGAGACATTACACACAGAGTGATCTATTCTATAGACATTACACACAGTGATCTATTCTATAGAGTCATTACACACAGAGTGATCTATTCTATAGAGTCATTACACACAGAGTGATCTATTCTATAGACATTACACACAGAGTGATCTATTCTATAGAGTCATTACACACAGAGTGATCTATTCTATAGAGTCATTACACACAGAGTGATCTATTCTATAGAGCATTACACACAGAGTGATCTATTCTATAGAGACATTACACACAGAGTGATCTATTCTATAGAGTCATTACACACGAGTGATCTATCTACATAGAGATCATTAACACACAGAGTGATCTATTCTATAGAGACATTACACACAGAGTGATCTATTCTATAGAGTCATTACACACAGAGTGATCTATTCTATAGAGTCATTACACACAGAGTGATCTATTCTATAGAAGTCCAACACGAGTGATCTATTCTATAACATTACACAGAGTGATCTATTCTATAGAGTCATTACACACAGAGTGATCTATTCTATAGAGTACATTACACACAGAGTGATCTATTCTATAGAGTCATTACACACAGAGTGATCTATTCTATAGTCATTACACACAGAGTGATCTATTCTATAGAGATCATTACACACAGAGTGATCTATTCTATAGAGTCATTACACACAGAGTGATCTATTCTATAGAGTCATTACACACAGAGTGATCTATTCTATAGAGTCATTACACACAGAGTGATCTATTCTATAGAGTCATTACACACAGAGTGATCTATTCTATAGAGTCATTACACACAGAGTGATCTATTCTATAGAGTCATTACACACAGAGTGATCTATTCTATAGAGTCATTACACACAGAGTGATCTATTCTATAGAGTCATTACACACAGAGTGATCTATTTTATGAGATCATTACACACAGAGTGATCTATTCTATAGAGTCATTACACACAGAGTGATCTATTCTATAGAGTCATTACACACAGAGTGATCTATTCTATAGAGTCATTACACACAGAGTGATCTATTCTATAGATCATTACACACAGAGTGATCTATTCTATAGAGTCATTACACACAGAGTGATCTATTCTATAGAGCATTACACACAGAGTGATCTATCTTAAGTCATTACACACAGAGTGATCTATTCATAGCATTACACACAGAGTGACTATTCTTAGAGCTTACACAGATGACATTCTAAGAGTATCACAAGGTCTATTCAAGGACATACAAGATACTTCAAGCATTACCACAGAGTACATTCAAAGATACACGTGATCTATCATAAGACATTCAAAGATCATAACACAACAATCTATTCTATAGAATTACACACAAGTGATCTATTCTATAGAGCATTACACACAGAGTGATTCTATAGATCATTACACAAGATCTATTCATAGATTACACACAGAGTGATCTATTATAGAATTCAATGACACATAGACTATTAAACAATACATCAAGAGATTAACAATGATCATTCAATGAGCTATTACACAAGTATCTATCAAGAGTACTTACAACAGAGTATTACCAAGAGCATTACACAAGATCATTCAACGAGTATCTACACAGGATTACAAGACATTAACAGTATCACAAGAGTATTCAAGTGCATTACCAAGAGGATCTATTCAAGGATATTCAACGAGATCATTACTAAGAGACTATCAAGAGATTACACAGACTACATTCTATAAATTACACACAGAGATCATTCAAGAGTCATTACACACAGAGTGATCTATTCTATAGACATTACACACAGAGTGATCTATTCTATAGATCATTACACACAGAGTGATCTATTCTATAGACATTACACACAGAGTGATCTATTCTATAGTCATTACCACAGATGATCTATTCTATAGTCATACACACAGAGTACTATCTAGACATACACACAGGATCATCTAACATAACAAGTGATCTATTCAAGAGTCATTACACACAGAGTGACTATTCTATAGATCTTACCACAAGTGATCTATTCTAAGATCATACACAAGAGTGATCATCTAACATTACACACAAGGATCTATTCTTACATTACACACAAGGAACTATCTAAAGCATTAACAGAGTGATCTATTCTATAGATCATAACACAGTGATTATCTAAGACATTACACAGTGATCTATTCTATAATCATTACACAAGTGTCTTCTAACTTAACACAGGTCTTTCTAAATTACAATGATTCAAATTCCGATTTTAAAAAAAAAAGATCTATTCTATAGAGTCATTACACACAGAGGATCTATTCTATAGAGCATTACACACAAGTGATCTATTCTATAGAGTCATTACACAGAGTGATCTATCTATAGAGACATTACAACAAGTGATCTATTCTATAAGTCATTACACACAAGTGATCTATTCTATAGAGCATTACAACAGAGAGATCTATTCTAAGAGCATTACACACAGATGATCTATTCTATAGATCATTACACACAGAGTGATCTATTCTATAGACATTACACACAGAGTGATCTATTCATAGATCATACCACAGAGTGATCTATTCTATTAGAGTCATTACACACAGAGTGATCTATTCTATAGAGCATTACACACAGAGTGATCTATTCCATAGATCATAACATACACAGAGTGATCTATTCTATAGAGTCATTACACACAGAGTGATCTATTCTATAGAGTCATTACACACAGAGTGATCTATTCTATAGAGTCATTACACACAGAGTGATCTATTCTATAGATCATTACACACAGAGTGATCTATCTATAGAGTCATTACACACAGAGTGATCTATTCTATAAGTATAGTCCATATACACACAGAGTGATCTATCTAAAGATCATTACACACAGAGTGATCTATTCTATAGAGTCATTACACACAGAGTGATCTATTCTATAGAGTTCCATTACACACAGAGTGATCTATTCTATAGAGTCATTACACACAGAGTGATCTATTCTATAGAGTCATTACACACAGAGTGATCTATTCTATAGAGTCATTACACACAGTGACTTCTATTCATAAAGGGGCATTACACACAGAGTTATCTATATTTCCCTTAATAAGAGTCATTACACACAGAGTGATCTAATTCTATAGAGTCATTACACACAGAGTGATCTATTCTATAAGCATTACACACAGAGTGATCTATTCTATAGTCATTACACACAGAGTGATCTATTCTATAGATCATTACACACAGAGTGATCTATTCTATAGAGTCATTACACACAGAGTGATCTATTCTATAGAGTCATTACACACAAGTGATCTATTCTATAGATCATTACACACAGAGTATTCATTCTATAGAGTCATTACACAAGTGATCTATTCATTCATTAAAAAGTACTATTTGAGCATTACACACAGAGTGATCTATCTAAATCATTACACACAGAGGATCTATTCTATAGTCATTACACACAGAGTGATCTATTCTAAGTCATTACACACAGAGTGATTATTCTATAGAGTCATTACACACAGAGATCTATTCTAAGACATTACACACGAGTGATCTATTCTATAAGTCATACACACAGAGTGATCTATTCTATAGAGTCATTCACACAGAGTGATCTATTCTATAGACATTACACACAAGTGATCTATTCTAAGAGTCATTACACACAAGTGATCTATTCATAAGTCATTACACACAGAGTGATCTATTCTATAGAGTCATTACACACAGAGTGATCTATCTATAGCATACACACAGAGTGATCATTCTAATAGAGTCATTACACACAGAGTGATCATCTATAAGAATACACACAGAGTGATCTATTCTATAGAGTCATTACACACAAGTGATCTATTCTATAGAGTCATTACACACAGAGTGATCTATTCTATAGTCATTACACACAGTGATCTATCATAAGTCATTACACACAGGATCTATTCTAAGCATTACACACAGTGATCTATTCTATAGAGTCATTACACACAGAGTGATCTATTCTATAACATTACACAAGTATCTATTCATAATCATACACACAGTGATCTATTCATAAGTCATTACACACAGAGTGATCTATTCATAAGTCATTACACACAGAGTGATCATTCTATAGCATTACACCAGAGTGATCTATTCTATAGAGTCATTACACACAGAGTGATCTATTCTATAAGTCATTACACACAGAGTGATCTATTCTATAGAGTCATATCACACAGAGTGATCTATAAGTCATTACACAGAGTGATCTATTCTATGAGCATTACACACAGAGTGATCTATTCTATAGAGACATTACACACAGAGTGATCTATTCTATAGAGTCATTACACACAAGTGATCTATTCTATAGAGTCATTACACACAGAGTGATCTATTCTATAGAGACATTACACACAAATGATCTATTCTATAGAGTCATTACACACAGAGTGATCTATTCTATAGAGTCATTACACAAGAGTGATCTATTCTATAGAGCATTACACACAAGTGATCTATTCTATAGAGTCATTACACACAGAGTGATCTATTCTATAGAGTCATTACACACAGAGTGATCTATTCTATAGAGTCATTACACACAGAGTGATCTATTCTATAGAGTCATTACACACAGAGTGATCTATTCTATAGAGTCATTACACACAGAGTGATCTATTCTATAGAGTCATTACACACAGAGTGATCTATTCTATAGAGTCATTACACAGAGTGATCTATTCTATAGAGACATTACACACAGAGTAATCTATTCTATAGAGTCATTACACACAGTGATCTATTCTATACAGTCATTACACACAGAGTGATCTATTCTATAGAGTCATTACACACAGAGTGATCTATTCTATAGAGTCATTACACAGAGTGATCTATTCTATAGAGACATTACACACAGAGTGATCTATTCTATAGTCATTACACACAGAGTGATCTATTCTATAGAGACATTACACACAGAGTGATCTATTCTATAGAGACATTACACACAGAGTGATCTATTCTATAGTCATTACACACAGAGTGATCTATTCTATACAGTCATTACACACAGAGTGATCTATTCTATAGAGTCATTACACACAGAGTGATCTATTCTATAGAGACATTACACAGAGTGATCTATTCTATAGAGACATTACACACAGAGTGATCTATTCTATAGAGTCATTACACAGAGTGATCTATTCTATAGAGTCATTACACACAGAGTGATCTATTCTATAGAGTCATTACACACAGAGTGATCTATTCTATAGAGTCATTACACACAGAGTGATCTATTTCACGTGATTATTTTGGTAATGTTGATGATTATGGTTACAGCTAATAAGAACCCAGAAGTCATTATCTCAGTAGATTAGATACTTTATAACACCAGCTTGAAATATGATTGTGAAATCTGAAATGTATGATCAGTAAATGCACTCAGTACTTGGTCGGGCTCCGGTGCATCAGTTACTGCATCAATGCGGCGTGGCATGGAGGGATCAGCCTGTGCACTGCTGAGGGGTTATGGAAGCCCATGGATGGATACAATGCGACACTGCAGTAAATCAGTGGGAGGGAAGGAGTGCGCTAATGTTGCGTCACAGGGGTCACAGGTCACCCGAATATTCGACTTGCTCTGTTATCTATAGCGCAGGCCCGATGTGCACAATGTCAGCCCGCGCTCGTCATCTGCTCTAATCCTGCATGTTTCTATCACAGGACAAAGCACAGAGATTCCTGGCTTCAATATTCGTGGATTATTACCGCAGCACCTGGGACAGATACTTCCGCTATAACGGCTCTCTCACTACTCCGCCATGCTTTCCAACCGTCAACTGGACCGTGTTCAACCAAACCATTCCTGTGTCTGCCAGACAGGTCAGAGTCTAACACTAAGGCAAAATCTGATCCCTGTCCAGAACCTGATCCCCCCAGAGCCTGATCCCTGCCCAGAATCTGATCCCTGCCCAGAGCTGATCCTGCCCAGAACCTGATCCCTGCCCAGAACCTGATCCCTGCCCAGAACCTGATCCCTGCCAGAGCCTGATCCCTGCCCAGAGCCGGATCCCTGCCCAGAGCCTGATCCTTGCCCAGAACCTGATCCCTGCCCAGAGCCTGAACCCTGCCCACAGCCTGATCCCTGCCCACAGCCTGATCCCTGCCCAGAATCTGATCCTGCCCAGAACCTGATCCCTGCCCAGAGCCTGATCCCTACCCAGAGCCTGATCCCTGCCCACAGCCTGATCCCTGCCCAGAATCTGATCCCTGCCCAGAACCTGATCCCTGCCCAGAGCCTGATCCCTGCCCAGAATCTGATCCCTGCCCAGAGCCTGATCCCTGCCCAGAACCTGATCCCTGCCCAGAACCTGATCCCTGCCCAGAGCCTGATCCCTGCCCAGAGCCTGATCCCTGCCCAGAGCCTGATCCCTGCCCAGAGCCTGATCCCTGCCCAGAGCCTGATCCCTGCCCAGAGCCTGATCCCTGCCCAGAGCCTGATCCCTGCCACAGAGCCTGATCCCTGCCCAGAACTGATCCCTGCCCAGAACCTGATCCCTGCCCAGAGCCTGATCCCTGCCCAGAGCCTGATCCCTGCCCAGAGCCTGATCCCTGCCCAGAGCCTGATCCCTGCCCAAACCTGATCCCTGCCCAGAACCTGATCCCTGCCCAGAGCCTGATCCCTGCCCAGAGCCTGATCCCTGCCCAGAGCCTGATCCATGCCCAGAACCTGATCCCTGCCCAGAGCTTGATCCCTGCCCAGAGCCTGATCCCTGCCCAGAGCCTGATCCCTGCCCAGAGCCTGATCCCTGCCCAGAGCCTGATCCCTGCCCAAGGCCTGATCCCTGCCCAGAGCCTGATCCCTCCAGAACCTGATCCCTGCCCAGAACCTGATCCCTGCCCAGAGCCTGATCCCTGCCCAGAGCCTGATCCCTGCCCAGAGCCTGATCCTGCCCAGAACCTGATCCCTGCCCAAGCTTGATCCCTGCCCAGAGCCTGATCCCTGCCCACAGCCTGATCCCTGCCCAGAGCCTGATCCCTGCCCAGAGCCTGATCCCTGCCCAGAGCCTGATCCCTGCCCAGAGCCTGATCTTTGCCCAGAACTTGATCTGTTATGTTTCGGTAGCTGAGGAGTGCAGGTAAAAAAGGCAATACACCAGAGCAGTTGGAATCTACGGGATTGCAGTACCCTGACTAACCACCACAACTAGAGGCAGCCGTGGAGCGTTCCACGTTGGTCCTAGACGCCTCGTCACAGCCCTGAGAAACTAACTACACCTAAAGATAGAAATAGGAAAGCTATCTGCCCCGG
>JARQOD010011213.1:0-24311 GCA_033576555.1 Oophaga sylvatica
GTAGTATGTGTACAGTGAGGAGAACTATATACAGTGTATTATATGGGTGTAGTATGTGTACAGCAGGGAGAGCTATATACGGTGTATTATATGGGTATAGTATGTGTACAGTGGGAGAGTTATATACAGTGTATTATATGGGTGTAGTATGTGTACAGTGGGGAGAGTTATATACAGTGTATTATATGGGTGTAGTATGTGTACAGTGAGGAGAACTATATACAGTGTATTATATGGGTGTAGTATGTGTACAGCAGGGAGAGCTATATACGTGTATTATATGGGTGTAGTATGTGTACAGCAGGGAGAACTATATACAGTGTATTATATGGGCGTAGTATGTGTACAGTGGGGAGAGTTATATACAGTGTATTATATGGGTGTAGTATGTGTACAGTGAGGAGAACTATATACAGTGTATTATATGGGTGTAGTATGTGTACAGTGAGGAGAACTATATACAGTGTATTATATGGGTGTAGTATGTGTACAGTGAGGAGAACTATATACAGTGTATTATATGGGTGTAGTATGTGTACAGCGGGGAGAACTATATACAGTGTATTATATGGGTATAGTATGTGTACAGTGGGGAGAGCTATATACAGTGTATTATATGGGTGTAGTATGTGTACAGCGGGGAGAACTATATACAGTGTATTATATGGGTATAGTATGTGTACAGTGGGGAAAGTTATATACAGTGTATTATATGGGTGTAGTATGTGTACAGTGGGGAGAGTTATATACAGTGTATTATATGGGTAGTATGTGAATGTGGGATAACAGTATAGGGTAGAGGACTGAGAACTATATACAGTGTATTATATGGGTGTAGTATGTGTACAGTGAGGAGAACTATATACAGTGTATTATATGGGTGTAGTATGTGTACAGTGAGGAGAACTATATACAGTGTATTATATGGGTGTAGTATGTGTACAGTGGGGAGAACTATATACAGTGTATTATATGGACATGTAGATACAGGAGAAGAGAGGAGTCATTAGTGACCAAAATAAGTCAAATGTATTAAGGTAAATATTTATTACACAAATCAGTAAAAAAGAGGGTATCACAAAATAACATATGTATACAAACAATGAAAACACATACAAAACGTGTGCACATACAGGGAAGTATATCTCAAAAAGCGGTATAACAAAGTAACAGATGGCGAGGACAAAGGTAACTAGGTAATGGCACTCTATAGAGTGCCATTACCTAGTTACCTTTGTCCTCGCCATCTGTTACTTTGTTATGCACACGTTTTGTGCACACGTTTTGTATGTGTTTTCATTGTTTGTATACATATGTTATTTTGTGATACCCTCTTTTTTACTGATTTGTGTAATAAATATTTACCTTAATACATTTGACTTATTTTGGTCACTAATGACTCCTCTCTTCTCCTGTATCTACATGTTCATATATGAGTAGTGACTTTTCGGCCTCACCCATGTTCTGTGTGGCCCACATTTCCCTTGCTATATTTATGCGGCTGTTTGTTATTTTAGTGTATTATATGGGTGTAGTATGTGTACAGTGAGGAGAACTATATACAGTGTATTATATGGGTGTAGTATGTGTACAGTGAGGAGAACTATATACAGTGTATTATATGGGTGTAGTATGTGTACAGCGGGGAGAACTATATACAGTGTATTATATGGGTATAGTATGTGTACAGTGGGGAGAGTTATATACAGTGTATTATATGGGTGTAGTATGTGTACATTGGGGAGAGTTATATACAGTGTATTATATGGGTGTAGTATGTGTACAGTGAGGAGAACTATATACATTGTATTATATGGGTGTAGTATGTGTACAGTGAGGAGAACTATATACAGTGTATTATATGGGTGTAGTATGTGTACAGCGGGGAGAACTGTATACAGTGTATTATATGGGTGTAGTATGTGTACAGTGAGGAGAACTATATACAGTGTATTATATGGGTGTAGTATGTGTACAGCGGGAGAACTATATACAGTGTATTAAAATGGGTGTAGTATGTGTACAGTGGGGAGAGTTATATACAGTGTATTATATGGGTGTAGTATGTGTACAGTGGGGAGAGTTATATACAGTGTATTATATGGGTGTAGTATGTGTACAGTGAGGAGAACTATATACAGTGTATTATATGGGTGTAGTATGTGTACAGTGAGGAGAACTATATACAGTGTATTATATGGGTGTAGTATGTGTACAGGGGGAGAGTTATATACAGTGTATTATATGGGTGTATGTGTACAGTGAGGAGAACTATATACAGTGTATTATAGGGAAAAACAGCCGCACTCAAAGTTGATTGTGAAGCAAAATAAGTTCCATTTATTACAACAAAATTATGAACAGGAGCCACAATTTGTGTGGTATGAAGTAGAACGGACAACAAATGATGAGATTAACGTTTCGACCGATAACGGTCTTTTTCAAAACCTCACTGTGAAGCAAAAAACATACATGTAAATAACAGACAAATAACATATATGACTCACAAAGCAGGCAAATATATACAGAAATATACAAAAATATATACAAAAATGTCTACAGGATATAGCTATATAGTCCCAAAGTAAAGGCTAATATTGTTAGTATTGTGAAGGGCATAAGCATATGTGTCAAAGGAGTATAGACAATTGGAATATATTAGCTAAATATATATGGATTACAGGGAATGCAAGGCGCGATATCCATATCGCTATGGTTAACTAGTCTATCAATAGGTAAAATTAGAATAGAGATACAACCCCAAATTTTTGGATCTGACATTATGTAGTCCTATAGTCATATATGGGGAACATATGCTATAAAGCATATAATTAAGGCAACACATTAGGTAAAAAAGCACAAAATCTGACATGCTCATAGGAGACCAATGGACATAATTTCAGGAAAAACTGATCTGGTAGGTACATATATAACTGACCTTGAGATGCAGGGTATAAGGGAGGAGGTTTAGAAAGGAACAAAAAGTCCCGTGTAGGCTATAAAAGGAAAAAATAAAGAGAAGAAAGGGATTACTCCTATAAGTTCAATAACATGGGGAGAGTCTGAACAAAGGAAAATGAGGCAAAATGTGAAGGTAATAGTCCGGTAATATAGCACAAACCTGTAGTAGGAAGCAGACAGGAGTGATCCGTTCAATGGCTGCAGTGTGTGTGGTGCCGGACGCTATGGCGCTTTAAATCGAGCGTCTGCGCTCAATATCCGGTCGCCTTCCCCCATGCCAGCAGTGAAAGGGAGGCATGACACGCAGGAGTGTGTCATGGTGGAGTGCGCATGCGCCAGGTTATGATGCACGTCACGGAGATGGAAATACAGAGGGGAGGAGTAGAGTTTGTCAGGACATTGCGCGCGTGTGCACTGCAGTGTGTGTAGGAAAGTGACGGTAATGGAGGAAGGGGGAGTGTCAGATCATGTACTATGTGTGATGTATGTGCATTATCAGTAAGAGGAAGGGGAAAATAGTAGCAGAGGGTAAGAGAGGAGTAAATGTGGAAGATAAAAGAGAGATAAAAATAGGTATTGAGTGGAACTAGGTACAGTGGATAACACCTGAAAATGTGCAATGAAAGCAATAGTAGAGATAGAATGAAAAAATGAAAATGAAAGCAAAAAGAGGGGGGGGGAAGAGGGGAAAGATGCGGACAATGCGAGAATTAAGTCAGTATCCCAGAGCAGGTATGAGAAAAAAGAGGGGGGAGGGAGGAGCCACAAAGTGTTTTTTGTAAATAGTAAAGCATGAAAAAAGGAGAGAAAATGGTAAATAATATGAAAAAAAGGGGAAAAACTGAAAGATGAGAAGGAAAAAAACATAAGAAAGGAAAGAAATAGAAAGTGAATAGAACTTGAATAAAAATAAAATAAAAATAAAAAATAAATAATAAAAAATAAAAAGCGGAAAATAAACAATAAAATGAAAAATGAAAAAATGAAAACTGAAAAAATATGAAATAAAGAATAAAAAGTAAAGAATGATAAGAAAAATAATGATAAGAAAATTGAGAAATAAAGAAAAATAAAAATTAAAAAATAAGAATATAAAAAATAAAAATTGGAAACACTTACCATCGAATGATTGAGGATGGAAGGAAAAATTATGTACAAATATAACCCTGCGGAAACTACTGTTATAAGGAAACCCTGTTAGGAGATCTGGAAAACAAGAAAAACGGTTAAGGTACCTACAAGAAACAGTTAACCTAGAAATAAAACGTAACCTAGATCATGAACAATATAATAGAATAGATACTTCAGCAAAAGGTAAGATCTATCGACACAGCATGGTTAGCTACGGAAAAATGATAAGGAACCGGAAGCCATGTTTTCTTTAACCTAATCGTCGATTTGTGATTTGTGATTCTTTCTCTGATATGTTGTGTGGTTTCACCTATATATAGGAGGCCACATGGGCATTTAATAAGGTAGATTACAAAATTGGTGTCACACGTAAAGAAACCATTAATTTTATATCTCTTTCCCGTGTATGGGTGGACAATGTCCTCAGATTTAATCACGTTTGCACAACATGCACACCCCAGGCATGGGAATGTTCCTTTCCTTTGTGATCCAATGAATGTTTGTTTAGGTAATTTAGTGAAATTACCGATATCTGCACGGACTAGTTCATCTTTGAAATTCCTTGGTCTCCTTTTGCACATAAGAGCTGGTGCCTGAAAAGAGGGGATTTGTGGATATGATTCGGCTAGGCGGGGCCAATGCTTATTGATGGTCTTGTAGATGACATTCATTAGAGGGTGGTGCGCATGCGCCAGGTTATGATGCACGTCACGGAGATGGAAATACAGAGGGGAGGAGTAGAGTTTGTCAGGACATTGCGCGCGTGTGCACTGCAGTGTGTGTAGGAAAGTGACGGTAATGGAGGAAGGGGGAGTGTCAAATCATGTACTATGTGTGATGTATGTGCACATCATTTATCTTACTATACAGTGTATTATATGGGTGTAGTATGTGTACAGTGGTGAGAGTTATATACAGTGTATTATATGGGTATAGTATGTGTACAGTGGGGAGAACTATATACAGTGTATTATATGGGTGTAGTATGTGTACAGTGGGGAGAACTATATACAGTGTATTATATGGGTGTAGTATGTGTACAGCGGGGAGAACTATATACAGTGTATTATATGGGTATAGTATGTGTACAGTGGGGAAGTTATATACAGTGTATTATATGGGTGTAGTATGTGTACAGTGGGAGATAATACAGTGTATTATATGGGTGTAGTATGTGTACAGGGGAGACTATATACAGTGTATTATATGGGTTAGTATGTGTACAGTGGGGAGAGTATAATATCAGTGTATATATGGGTGTAGTATGTGTACAGTGGGGAGATATATACAGTGTATTATATGGTGTATATGTGTACAGTGGGGAATATATAAGTGTATAATGGGGAGTATTTACAGTGGGGAAATATTGTGTATATTGGGTGTATATGTGTAAGGGAGAATTATACAGGTATTATATGGGTTATATGTGTAAGTGGGAGAATATATACAGTGTATTATATGGTGTAGTATGTGTACATGGGAGACTATATACAGTGTATATAGGGTTAGATGTGTACAGTGGGGAATATATACAGTGTATTATATGGGGTAGTATGTGACAGGGGAGAACTATATACAGTGTATTATATGGGTGTAGTATGTGTACAGAGGAGAACTATATAAGTGTATTATATGGTTAGTATGTGTACAGGGGGAGATATATACAGTGTATTATAGGGTTATATTGTACAGGGGAGAACTATATACAGGTATTATATGGGTAGTATGTGTACAGTGGGAGATATATACAGTGTATTATATGGGTGTATATGTGTACAGTGAGGAGAACTATATACAGTGTATTATATGGGTGTAGTATGTGTACAGTGAGGAGAACTATATACAGTGTATTATATGGGTGTAGTATGTGTACAGTGGGGAGAGTTATATACAGTGTATTATATGGGTGTAGTATGTGTACAGTGGGGAGAATTATATACAGTGTTTTATATGGGTGTAGTATGTGTACAGTGAGGAGGACTATATACAGTGTATTATATGGGTGTAGTATGTGTACAGTGGGGAGAGTTATATACAGTGTATTATATGGGTGTAGTATGTGTACAGTGAGGAGAACTATATACAGTGTATTATATGGGTGTAGTATGTGTACAGCAGGGAGAGCTATATACGGTGTATTATATGGGCGTAGTATGTGTACAGTGAGGAGAACTATATACAGTGTATTATATGGGTGTAGTATGTGTACAGTGGGGAGAACTATATACAGTGTATTATATGGGTGTAGTATGTGTACAGCGGGGAGAACTATATACGGTGTATTATATGGGTGTAGTATGTGTACAGTGAGGAGAACTATATACAGTGTATTATATGGGTTTGGTATGTGTACAGTGAGGAGAACTATATACAGTATTATATGGGTGTAGTATGTGTACAGCGGGGAGAACTATATACGGTGTATTATATGGGTGTAGTATGTGTACAGCGGGGAGAACTATATACAGTGTAATATGGGTGTAGTATGTGTACAGCGGGGAGAACTATATACGGTGTATTATATGCGTGTAGTATGTGTACAGTGGGGAGAACTATATACAGTGCATTATATGGGTATAGTATGTGTACAGTGAGGAGAACTAAATACAGTGTATTATATGGGTATAGTATGTGTACAGTGGGGAGAACTATATACAGTGTATTATATGGGTGTAGTATGTGTACGGTGGGGAGAGCTATATACAGTGTATTATATGGGTGTAGTATGTGTACAGTGGGGAGAACTATATACAGTGTAATATATGGGTGTAGTATGTGTACAGCAGGGAGAGCTATATACAGTGTATTATATGGGTGTATTATGTGTAAAGTGGGGAAAACTATACAGTGTATTATATGGGTGTAGTATGTGTACAGCAGGGAGAACTATATACAGAGTATTATATGGGTATAGTATGTGTACAGTGGGAGAGCTATATACAGTGTATTATATGGGTGTAGTATGTGTACAGTGGGGAGAGCTATATACAGTGTATTATATGGGCTTAGTATGTGTACAGTGGGGAGAACTATATACAGTGTAATATATGGGTGTAGTATGTGTACAGTAGGGAGAGCTATATACAGTGTATTATATGGGTGTAGTATGTGTACAGTGGGGAGAGCTATATACGGTATATTATATGGGTGTAGTATGTGTACAGCAGGGAGAACTATATACAGAGTATTATATGAGTGAAAACAAAAAACAAGAAGCAAATATCCTAAAATAAAACAAAATAAAAAATATATTGCAAAACATGCATGAAGTTGTAATAATAATAAAAAGGGTATTTGGTAAACATAATTTTGATCAAAAGAATGTACAAGCCATCCCGCCACGTCAAGGCAACCCTTTGTGGACAGTCCTACTCTAATATTAAAAACCTTTCCACTTGTCAAGTGACGTAAATGTGAACAAGGCAGAGGGACTGAACCCACCAGTTAAAGCATAGGTCAGACAGGTTGGATTTTTCAGCTCAAAAGCAGGGCGGTCACACCCTTATATGCACAAAATGCACTGAGAACTAAATGAAAAACTGGGTCTGAACTGAAAAAGTAAGTTGATGTGTATGCAAAATGTAAATGCATATCAAACACATGACCATTAAACAGAGAAAACAAACAACAAGAAGCAAATATCCTAAAATAAAACAAAATAAAAAATATATTGCAAAACATGCATGAAGTTGTAATAATAATAATAAGGGTATTTGGTAAACATAATTTTGATCAAAAGAATGTACAAGCCATCCCGCCACGTCAAGGCAACCCTTTGTGGGACAGTCCTACTCTAATATTAAAAACCTTTCCACTTGTCAAGTGACGTAAATGTGAACAAGGCAGAGGGACTGAACCCACCAGTTGAAGCATAGGTCAGACAGGATGGATTTTTCAGCTCAAAAGCAGGGCGGTCACACCCTTATATGCACAAAATGCACTGAGAACTAAATGAAAATTATATGAGTGTAGTATGTGTACAGTGGGGAGAGCTATATACAGTGTATTATATGGGTGTAGTATGTGTACGGTGGGGAGAACTATATACAGTGTATTATATGGGTGTAGTATGTGTACAGTGAGGAGAGCTATATACAGTGTATTATACGGGTATAGTATGTGTACAGTGGGGAGAACTATATACAGTGTATTATATGGGTGTAGTATGTGTACAGCAGGGAGAACTATATACAGAGTATTATATGGGTATAGTATGTGTACAGTGGGGAGAACTATATACAGTGTAATATATGGGTGTAGTATGTGTACAGCAGGGAGAGCTATATACAGTGTATTATATGGGTGTAGTATGTGTACAGTGGGGAGAACTATATACAGTGTATTATATGGGTGTAGTATGTGTACAGTGGGAGAGCTATATACAGTGTATTATATGGGTGTAGTATGTGTACAGTGGGGAGAGCTATATACAGTGTATTATATGGGCTTATTATGTGTACAGTGGGGAGAACTATATACAGTGTAATATATGGGCATAGTATGTGTACAGTGGGGAGAGCTATATACAGTGCATTATATGGGTGTAGTAGAAATTCCGGACCCCAGAGACCGCCAGATCCTGAGCCGGTATAGACTCAGCGCTCACAGTCTGGCCATCGAATCCGGCCGACACAGGCAGAGCTACAAGCCCAGGGAGGAAAGACTATGCCAACACTGTGACCAGGAGGCCATAGAGGACGAAACCCACTTCCTGCTACACTGCTCCAAATACTCAGCGGTGAGGGACACTCACTTCAGGAGACTCTCACATCTCTTCCCGGATTTCATCACCATGAAGGAGGAAGAGAAAACATATATCTTGCTGGGGGAAGAGAGAGAGCAGCGGAGATAGCAGCGCGGTACGTGAGCGAATGTCATAGACTGCGAGATAGAGAACTATGATATGCCATGGACTTCTATAGCCCCCACCCCGGATCTGCCCCCATCACCCCACCCTATGCCATGGACTTTTATAGCTCCCACCCTGGACCTGCGCCCCCATCACCCCTCCCTATGCCATGGACTTCCATAGCCCCCACCCTGGATCTGCCCCTACTCAACATCCCTATCCCTATCCCCCTTTTGTACACTTGCTTTGGCAAAACTAATGTGTATTTAGTCCTGCCAATAAAGCTTCTTGAATTTGAATTTGAATGTGTACAGTGGGGAGAGCTATATACAGTGTATTATATGGGCTTAGTATGTGTACAGTGGGGAGAACTATATACAGTGTAATATATGGGTGTAGTATGTGTACAGTGGGGAGAACTATATATAGTGTATTATATGGGTGTAGTATGTGTACAGCAGGGAGAGCTATATACAGTGTATTATATGGGTGTAGTATGTGTACAGTGGGGAGAGCTATATACAGTGTATTATATGGGTGTAGTATGTGTACAGCAGGGAGAGCTATATACAGTGTATTATATGGGTGTAGTAGTGTACAGTGGGGAAATATACAGTGTATTATTGCGTACGTTGTTACAGCAGGAGAACTATATAAGTGTATTATATGGTTAGATGAGTACAGCAGGGGCTTATACAGTGTATTAATGGTGTGAATGTGTATCGGTAGGGAATATATACAGTTATTATAATGGTAAAGTATGTAACATGGGAGAACTATATATGTATTATATAGGTGTAGTATGTGTACAGTGGGAGAGCTATATACAGTGCATTATATGGGTGTAGTATGTGTACAGTGGGGAGAGCTATATACGTGTATTATATGGGTGTAGTATGTGTACAGTGGGAGAGCTATATACAGTGTATTATATTGGGAGTAGTATGTGTACAGTGAGGAGAGCTATATACAGTGTATTATATGGGTATAGTATGTGTACAGTGGGGAGAACTATATACAGTGCATTATATGGGTGTAGTATGTGTACAGTGGGGAGAACTATATACAGTGTATTATATGGTGTAGTATGTGTACAGAGGGAGAGCTATATACGTGTATTATATGGGTAGTATGTGTACAGTGGGGAGAGCTATATACGTGTATTATATGGGAGTAGTATGTGTACAGTGGGAGAGCTATATACAGTGTATTATATGGGTATAGTATGTGTACAGTGGGGAGACTATATACAGTGATTATATGGGTTAGTATGTGTACAGTGAGGAGAACTATATACAGTGTATTATATGGGTGTAGTATGTACAGTGGGGAGAACTATATACAGTGTATTATATGGGTGTAGTATGTGTACAGCGGGAGAGCTATATACAGTGTATTATATGGGCTTAGTATGTGTACAGCAGGGAGAGCTATATACAGTGTATTATATGGGTGTAGTATGTGTACAGCTGGGAGAGCTATATACGGTGTATTATATGGGTGTAGTATGTGTACAGCGGGAGAACTATATACAGTGTATTATATGGGTTAGTATGTGTACAGCAGTGAGAACTATATACAGTGATTATATGGGTTTAGTATGTGTACAGCGAGGAGAACTATATACAGTGTATTATATGGGTGTAGTATGTACAGCAGGGAGAACTATATACAGAGTATTATATGGGTGTAGTATGTGTACAGTGGGAGAGCTATATACAGTGTATTATATGGTATAGTATGTGTACAGTGGGAGAACTATATACAGTGTATTATATGGGTGTAGTATGTGTACAGCAGGGAGAACTATATACAGTGTATTATATGGTATAGTATGTGTACAGCGGGAGACTATATACAGTGTATTATATGGGTGTAGTATGTGTACAGCGGGAGAACTATATACAGTGTATTATATGGGTGTAGTATGTGTACAGCAGTGAGAACTATATACAGTGTATTATATGGGTGTAGTATGTGTACAGCAGGGAGAGCTATATACAGGTATTATATGGGTGTAGTATGTGTACAGCGGGAGAGCTATATACAGTGTATTATATGGTTGTAGTATGTGTACAGTGGGAGAACTATATACAGTGTATTATATGGGTGTAGTATGTGTACAGTGGGGAGAACTATATACAGTGTATTATATGGGTTAGTATGTGTACAGTGGGGAGAGCTATATACAGTGTATTATATGGGTGTAGTATGTTACGGTGGGGAGAGCTATATACAGTGTATTATATGGGTGTAGTATGTGTACAGCAGGAGAACTATATACAGTGTATTATATGGGTGTAGTATGTGTACAGTGAGGGAGACTATATACAGTGTATTATATGGGTGTAGTATGTGTACAGCAGGGAGAGCTATATACAGTGTATATATGGGTGTAGTATGTGTACAGCGGGAGAGCTATATACAGTGTATTATATGGGTGTAGTATGTGTACAGTGGAGAGAACTATATACAGAGTATTATATGGGTGTAGTATGTGTACAGGGGAGACTATATACAGTGTATTATATGGGTGTAGTATGTGTACGTGGAGAGAACTATATACAGTGTATTATATGGGTTAGTATGTGTACAGTGGGGAGAACTATATACAGTGTATTATATGGGTGTAGTATGTGTACAGTGGGAGAGCTATATACAGTGTATTATATGGGTGTAGTATGTATACGGTGGGGAGAGCTATATACAGTGTATTATATGGGCTTAGTATGTGTACAGTGGGGAGAACTATATACAGTGTAATATATGGGTGTAGTATGTGTACAGCAGGAGAGCTATATACAGTGTATTATATGAGTGTAGTATGTGTACAGTGGGGAGACTATATACGTGTATTATATGGGTGTAGTATGTGTACAGTGGGAGAACTATATACAGTGTATTATATGGTGTTAGTATGTGTACAGCGGGAGAGCTATATACAGTGTATTATATGGGTGTAGTATGTGTACAGTGGGAGAGCTATATACGGTTATTATATGGGTGTAGTATGTGTACAGCGGGAGAACTATATACAGTGTATTATATGGGTGTAGTATGTGTACAGTGAGGAGAACTATATACAGTGTATTATATGGGGTAGTATGTGTACAGTGGGAGAGCTATATACAGTGTATTATATGGGTTAGTATGTGTACAGTGGGGAGAACTATATACGTGTATTATATGGGTAGTATGTGTACGTGGGAGACTATATACAGTGTATTATATGGGTGTAGTATGTGTACAGTGAGGGAGACTATATACAGTGTATTATATGGGTGTAGTATGTGTACAGCGGGAGAACTATATACAGTGTATTATATGGGTGTAGTATGTGTACAGCAGGGAGACTATATACAGGTATTATATGGGTTAGTATGTGTACAGGGGAGACTATATACAGTGTATTATATGGTGTAGTATGTGTACAGGGGAGAACTATATACAGTGTATTATATGGGTGTAGTATGTGTACAGTGGGAGAACTATATACAGTGTATTATATGGGTGTAGTATGTGTACAGTGGGGAGACTATATACAGTGTATTATGGGTGTAGTATGTGTACAGGGGAGACTTATACAGTGTATTATATGGGTGTAGTATGTGTACTAAGCTATATCAGTGTATTATATGGTGTAGTATGTGTACAGTGGGGAGAACTATATACAGGTATTATATGGGTGTAGTATGTGTACAGTGGGAGAGCTATATACAGTGTATTATATGGGTGTTAGTATGTGTACAGCAGGGAGACTATATACAGTGTATTATATGGGTGTAGTATGTGTACAGCAGGGAGAGCTATATACAGTGTATTATATGGGTGTAGTATGTGTACAGGGAGAGAACTATATACAGTGTATTATATGGGTGTAGTATGTGTACGTGGGGAGACTATATACAGTGTATTATATGGGTGTAGTATGTGTACAGTGGGAGACTATATACAGTGTATTATATGGGTGTAGTATGTGTACAGTGGGGAGAACTATATACAGTGTATTATATGGGTGTAGTATGTGTACAGTGGGGAGAGCTATATACAGTGTATTATATGGGTGTAGTATGTGTACAGGGAGAGCTATATACAGTGTATTATATGGGTGTAGTATGTGTACAGTGGGAGAGCTATATACAGTGTATTATATGGGTGTAGTATGTGTACAGTGGGGAGAGCTATATACAGTGTATTATATGGGTGTAGTATGTGTACAGGGGAGAGCTATATACAGTGTATTATATGGGGTAGTATGTGTACAGCAGGGAGAACTATATACAGTGTATTATATGGGTGTAGTATGTGTACAGTGGGGAGAACTATATACAGTGTATTATATGGTGTAGTATGTGTACAGTGGGGAGAACTATATACAGTGTATTATATGGGTGTAGTATGTGTACAGTGGGGAGAGCTATAACAGTGTATTATGGTGGTTAGTATGTGTACAGTGGGGAGAACTATATACAGTGTATTATATGGGTGTAGTATGTGTACAGTGGGAGACTATATACAGTGTATTATATAGGTGTAGTATGTGTACAGTGGGGAGAGCTATATACGTGTATTATATGGGTAGTATGTGTACAGTGGGGAGACTATAACAGTGTATATATGGGTGTAGTATGTGTACAGTGGGGAGAACTATATACAGTGTATTATATGGGTGTAGTATGTGTACAGTGGGGAGAACTATATACAGTGTATTATATAGGTGTAGTATGTGTACAGTGGGGAGAGCTATATACGGTGTATTATATGGGTGTAGTATGTGTACAGTGGGGAGAGCTATACACAGTGTATTATGGGTGTAGTATGTGTACGGTGGGGAGAACTATATACAGTGTATTAGACTTCCTACAAATCTATCTTCTTAGAAATAAGGATTATAATTACTATATAACCACAAAAATGGAAAACACAAATTTAGAAGTAAATGGGCAAAGCACAGAGCTGGAGACACAGCACACCAGGGGGTCAGATATGGAGATACCACAGGGGCAGAGGAGCAGTAAAGTCAGCAAAGGAAAAGCAATGAGGGAGAATCCAGAAACCCTTATTTCTGATTACACTAAAGATGAAGAAAAAAGGAGAACCAACCTGTTATTCTACACAGACCAACTCTCAGCCTGGCTACACCACCCTGTGCAAGCAGTATAAACATATATCTCAATGCAATACCAATAATAGCCGGCAGATTAAAATCAAAAGCAAAGCAGATGATGACACATACTCACTCACCATAAGCCTGTACAACAATGGCACCGTCATGGTGCAAGGGACTGAGGAAAATCTGCAGCAGTTTGAAAAACATTTTACTGATATCAGAGAACAGGCACAAATCCTTAACCCCTTCACCCCCAAGGGTGGTTTGCACGTTAATGAACGGGCCAATTTTTACAATTCTGACCACTGTCTCTTTATGAGGTTATAACTCTGGAACGCTTCAACGGATCTTCGCGATTCTGAGATTGTTTTCTCGTGACATATTGTACTTCATGTTAGTGGTAAAATTTCTTCGATATACCTTGCGTTTATTTTTGAAAAAAACGCAAATATGGCGAAAATTTTGAAAATTTTGCAATTTTCAAACTTTGAATTTTTTTTCCCTTAAAACAGAGAAATATGTCACACAAAATAGTTAAGAAATAACATTTCCCACATGTCTACTTTACATCAGCACAATTTTGGAACCAAAATTTTTTTTTGTTAGGAAATTATAAGGGTTAAAAGTTGACCAGTGATTTCTCATTTTTACAACAAAATTTACAAAGCCATTTTTTTAGGGACCACCTCACATTTGAAGTCACTTTGAGGGGTCTACATGGCAGAAAATACCCAAAAGTGACACCATTCTAAAAACTGCACCCCTCAAGGTACTCAAAACCACATTCAAGAAGTTTAATAACCCTTCAGGTGCTTCACAGGAGCTGAAGCAACGTGGAAGGAAAAAATTAATATTTAACTTTTTAGCCACAAAAATGATCTATTACAAACTTTTTTTTATTTTCACAAGGGTAAAAGGAGAAAATGGGCAGACAAAGTTGTTGTGCAATTTTTCCTGAGTACGCCAATACCCCATATGTGGGGGAAAACCACTGTTTGGGCACACGGCAGAGCTCGTAAGGGAAGGAGCGCCGTTTGACTTTTTCAAACTAAAATTGGCTGGAATCGAGATTGGACGCCATGTCGTGTTTGGAGAGCCCCTGATATGCGTAAACAGTGGAAACCCCCCACAAGTGACACCATTTTGGAAACTAGACCCCCTAAGGAACTTATCTAGATCTGTTGTGAGCACTTTGAACCCCAAAGTGTTTCACAAAAGTTTATAATGCCTGGGTGTGAAAGAAAAAAAAAACAATTTTCCACAAAAATGATTTTTTAGTCCCAAATTTTTGATTTTTCTCAAGGAAATTGGACCCCAAAAGTTGTCGTCCAATTTGTCCTGAGTACGCTGATACCCCATATGTGGGGGGGGGAACTGTTTGGGCGCACGGCAGGGCTTGGAAAGGAAGCAGTAACGTTTTGGAATGCAAACATTGATGGGGGTCATGCTCCGTTTGTAGTGCCCCAGATGAGCCTAAACAGTGGAAACCCCCCACAAGTGACCCCATTTTGGAAGCTAGACCCCCTAAGGAACTTATCTAGATCTTTGGTGAGCACTTTGAACCCCCAAGTGCTTCACACAAGTTTATAATGCCCGGGCATAAAAATAAAAAATCCTATTTTTTTCCCACAAAAATTATCTTAGTCACTAATTTTTATTTTCCCAAGCGTAACAGGAGAAATTGGACCACAAAATTTGTTGTCCAATTTGTCCTGAGTACGCTGATACCCCATATGTGGGGGGGAACCACTGTTTGGGCGCATGGCAGAGCTCGGAATGGAAGGAGCACCATTTGACTTTTTCCAACCAAAATTGGCTGTAATTGAGATTGGACGCCATGTTGCATTTGGAGAGCCCCTGCTGTGCCTAAACAGTGGAAACCCCCCACAAGTGACCCCATTTGGGAAACTAGACCCCCTAAGGAACTTATCTAGATCTTTGGTGAGCAATTTGAACCCCAAGTGCTTCACACAAGTTTATAACGTAGAGCCGTAAAATTAAAAAATCATATTTTTTCCACAAAATTGATCTTTTCACCCCAATTTTTATTTTCCCAAGGGTAACAAGACTCCAAAAGTTATTGTGCAATTTGTCCTGAGTGCGCTGATACCCCATATGTGGGAGTAAACCACTGTTTGGGTGCATGGCAGAGTTTGGAAGAGAAGGAGCGCCGTTTGACTTTTTCAACGCAGAATTGGCTGGATGCCATGTCGTGTTTGGAGAGCTCCTGATCTGCCTAAACAGTGGAAACCCCCCACAAATGACACCATTTTGGAAACTAGACCCCTCAAGGAACTTATCTAGATGTGTGGTGAGCACTTTGAACCCCAAAGTGCTTCACAGAAGTTTATAACGTACAGCCGTAAAATAAAAAATCTTTTTTTTTTTTTACAAAAATGATTTTTTTCGCCCCCAATATTTTATTTTCACAAGGGTAACAGGAGAAATTGGACCCCAAAAGTTGTTGGCCAATTTGTCCTGAGTATGCTGATACCCAATATGTGGGAGTAAACTACTGTATGGGCGCACGTTGAAGCTCGGAAGGGAAGTAGTGACGTTTTGGATTGCAGACTTTGATGGAATGGTCTGGGGGAGTCATGTCGCATTTGGAGAGCCCCTGATGCGCCTAAACAGTGGAAAATCCCCACAAGTGACCCCATTTTGGAAAATAGACCCCACAAGGAACTTATCTAGATGTGTGGTGAGCACTTTGAACCCCGAAGTGCTTCACAGAAGTTTATAACGTACAGCCGTAAAAATAAAAAATCCTTTTTTTTATTACAAAAATGATTTTTTCGCCCCCAATATTTTATTTTCACAAGGGTAACAGGAGAAATTGGACCCCAAAAGTTGTTGTCCAATTTGTCCTGAGTACGCTGATACCCAATATATGGGAGTAAACTACTGTATGGGCGCACGTCGGGGCTCGGAAGGGAAGTAGTGACGTTTTGGATTGCAGACTTTGATGGAATGGTCTGGGGGAGTCATGTCGCATTTGGAGAGCCCCTGATGCGTCTAAACAGTGGAAACCCCCCACAAGTGACCCCATTTTGGAAAATAGACCCCACAAGGAACTTATCTAGATGTGTGGTGAGCACTTTGAACCCCGAAGTGCTTCACAGAAGTTTATAACGTACAGCCGTAAAAATAAAAAATCCTTTTTTTTTTTTACAAAAATGATTTTTTCGCCCCCAATATTTTATTTTCACAAGGGTAACAGGAGAAATTGGACCCCAAAAGTTGTTGTCCAATTTGTCCTGAGTACGCTGATACCCAATATGTGAGAGTAAACTACTGTATGGGCGCACGTCGGGGCTCGGAAGGGAAGTAGTGACGTTTTGGATTGCAGACTTTGATGGAATGGTCTGGGGGCGTCATGTCGCATTTGGAGAGCCCCTGATGCTCCTAAACAGTGAAAACCCCCCACAAGTGACCCCATTTTGGAAAATAGACCCCACAAGGAACTTATCTAGAAGTGTGGTGAGCGCTATGAAGCCCCAAGTGCTTCACAGAAGTTTTAAAACTTTACAAAAATGATTTTGTCGCCCCCAGTTTTTTATTTTCCCAAGGGTAACAGGAGAAATAGGACAAATTGCACAATAACTCTTGTGGTGCAGAGTACGCTGATACCCCATATGCGGGAGTAAACTACTGTTTGGGCGCATGGCAGAGCTCAGAAGTGAAGGAGCACCGTTTGACTTTTTCAACGCAGAATTGGCTGGAATTAAGATCAGACGCCATGTCACATTTGGAGAGCCCCTGATGTGCCTAAACAGCAGAAACCCTCCAATTCTAACTCCAACCCTAACCCCAACACACCCCTAACCCTAGTCCCAACCCTAACCACAAACCTAACCCTAACACACCACTAACCGTAATCCCAACCCTAATCCTAACGTTAGCGCCAACCCTAACCCTAACTTTAGCCGCAACCCTAACCCTAACGGGAAAATGGAAATAAATAAATTTTTTAATTTTATTATTTTTCCCTAACTAAGGGGGTGATAAAGGGGGGTCTGATTTACTATTTATAGCGGGTTTTTGTGATTGGCAGCTGTCACGCTAAAAGACGCTTTTTATTGCAAAAAATAGTTTTTTGCATCACCACATTTTGAGAGCTATAATTTTTGCATATTTTGGCCCACAGAGTCATGTGAGGTCTTATTTTTTGCGGGACGAGGTAACGTTTTTATTGGTACCATTTGTGAGCATGTGACATTTTTTGATCGCTTTTTATTTCGATTTTTGGGAGGTTAGAATGAACAAAAATCAGCAATTCATGAATTTCTTTTGGGGGAGGCGTTTGTACCGTTCCGTGTGTGGTAAAATTGATAAAGCAGTTTTATTCTTTGGGTCAGTATGATTACGGCGATACCTTATTTATATCATTTTTTTTATGTTTTGGCGCTTTTATAGAATGAAAACAATTTTATATAAAAAATTATTATTTTTGCATCGCTTTATTCTGCGAGCTATAACTTTTTTATTTTTTCACTGATGATGCTGTATGACGGCTCGTTTTTTGCGGGACAAGATGACGTTTTCAGCGGTACCATGTTTATTTATATCGGTCTTTTTGATCGCGTGTTATTCCACTTTTTGTTCAGCGGTATGATGATAAAGCATTGATTTTTTGCTTCGTTTTCTTTTTTTTTTTTTAAGGGGTTCACTAAAGGGGTTAACTAGTGGGACAGTTTTATAGGGGGGGTCGTTACGGACGCGGCGATACCAAATATGTGTACTTTTATTGATTTGTTTTTTTTATTTACAGGAAAGAATGAATTTATTGGGGAATTTTTTTTTTTTTATGATTTTTTTTACCACTTTTTATTTTTATTTTTTTTACTTTTTTACTTTGTCCCAGGGTGGGACATCACTGTATTTTAGCAGATCGCTGGTGTGACAGTGTGCACAGCACTCTGTCACACCAGCGATCGCTCTGGCAGTGCTGCGGGCTTCTCAGTGCCTGCTCTCAGCAGGCACTGAGGAAGCCGCCTCCCTGCAGGACCCCGGCGCCATCTTGGATCCGGAGACTGGAGGGAGGACGGACCCTCAGAACAGCGCGACACATCGCGCTGCTCTGAGGGTCTCAGGGGGGCGCGCAGGGAGCCCCCACCCTGCGCGATCCTCCCCTGTGCCCCGGGCACACCGCGATCATGTTTGATCGCTGTGTGCCAGGGGTTAATGTGCCGGGAGCGGTCCGTGACCGCTCCTGACACACAGTCACGGGTGTCAGCTGTGATAATCAGCTGACACCCGGCGGCGATCAGCTGCGCTCCCCCGGGAGCGCAGCTGATCGCCCATGACATACTATTCCGTCCATGGGAATTAGGTCCAGGGTCACATGGACGGAATAGTACGTCTGATGGCAGAGAGGGGTTAAAAAGCAACCTCCAGAGGCCATTTGTAATGCTCACATATCTACAGAGACCTCCAGGGACAGCTCCACAACCCCCAACACTTCACACCTCTCCCCTGAGACCATCAGAGACTGTCTATCTCAATTAGAAGGAGACTTGGTTCAAATTAAGGAAGAACTTCAAAGAAACTCACATAGAAATGCAAATGACCAAGCAACAAATAAGATCAATAAGCTGAAATGTGAGTTCAAATCAGCTCTCCAGAAAATAAGAGAGGAAATGAGTGAATTACAAAATGACAATGAAAGGCTCAGAAAGGAGATTGCAGAACTAAAAACACAGACTCCTCAATGTCTGACCCAGCAGGGGGCAATGGAAACAAGCCAGAGAGCAGACAACATGGCCTCCAATTACCAGAATGTGGAGATTCCAAACAACAACACAGCAATAACCAACAATATGAACAATCCTGAAACCAAGAAAAGTGAACCAGCGAGAAGAGAACCAACCACCAGCAAAGCCAGCATCACAGACCCCCACCATCAGCCACTTAACCATCCCAGACACCACAAAGTCCTGATATCGTCCTAATAATGGACTCAAATGGGAAGTACCTAAATGCACAACGGCTATTCCCAGGAAAACGGGTCAGAAAAATCCACTGTGCAACTATTGAACAGGTGACAGAGGTCATCAATAATCCACGTTTTACCAACTCAAACCATATCATTATACACACAGGTACAAACAATCTGCCAGACCAGCACCAGCAGATCGCAGGACAACTGGCCCAACTAGCAAAGACGGCAAAACTAAAATTCCCAGACAGCAAAATCATTCTGTCATCTCTGCTCCCAACAAAGGACATATCCAGGCAAACCACCCAAAGCATCAATATGGAACTGATAGAAAGGGTCAAGACTGTCCCAAACGTGACCCTGGCACAACACCTTTCCATAAACCACCATCACCTATATGATAATAAGCACCTCAACAAACAAGGGGTCAGCCTCCTGGCCAAAGAGCTGAAAGACATCGTACTAAACAGAGGACCCAGGCCTGGATTCAACAGTAACCAACATCACACCGAAAGACCCCTAACAATAAAAAGACAGAAAACCCCAATCCTATCTCCAGAAGCTGGAAACAAAGCTCTTCACCCAAAATCAGACCATCAGAGGAGGAGACCTCCATGGAGGGGTCCACCGACCCCACACAGATACACGCAGAGCAGAGATATGGATGAGGTAAAGACCCTGCTCAGCGCACTATGCAGGAAACTAATGTGACTGGATGGAACCAAGCACACCTACAGTCATAGCCAAAAGTTTTGAGAATGACACAAATATTATATTTTCACATGATCTGCTGCCCTCTGGTTTTTATGTGTGTTTGAAAGATGTTTCTATCACAGACAGAAATATAATAATTGCAAACATATGAGTAACAAAAGCTTATATTGACAGTTAGAATGAGTTAATGCAGCAAGTCAATATTTGCAGTGTTGACCCTTCTTCTTCAGGACCTCTGCAATTCTCCCTGGCATGCTCTCAATCAAACTTCTGAACCAAATCCTGACTGATAGCAGTCCATTCTTGCACAATCAATGCTTTCATTTTGTCAGAATTTTTAGGTTTTTGTTTGTCCACCCGTCTCTTGATGATTGACCACAAGTTCTCAATGGGATTAAGATCTGGGAAGTTTCCAGGCCATGGACCCAAAATCTCTATGTTTTGTTCCCTGAGCCATTTAGTTATCACCTTTGCTTTATGGCATGGTGCTCCATCATGCTGGAAAAGGCATTGTTGATCGCCAAACTGCTCTTGGAGGGTTGGGAGAAGTTGCTCTTGGAGGACATTCTGGTACCATTCTTTATTCATGGCTGTGTTTTTAGGCAAGACTGTGAGAGAGCCGATTCCCTTGGCTGAGAAGCAACCCCACAAATGAATGGTTTCAGGATGCTTAACAGTTGACATGAGACAAGACTGGTGGTAGCGCTCACCTTGTCTTCTCCGAATGAGGCGTTTTCCTGATGTCCCAAACAATCGAAAAGGGGATTCATCAGAGAAAATAACTTTACCCCAGTCCTCAGCAGTCCACTGCCTGTACCTTTTGCAGAATATCAGTCTGTCCATGATGTTTTTTCTGGAGAGAAGTGGCTTCTTTGCTGCCCTCCTTGAGACCAGGCCTTGCTCCAAGAGTCTCCGCCTCACAGTGCGTGCAGATGCACTCACACCTGCCTGCTGCCATTCCTGAGCAAGCTCTGTACTGCTGGTAGCCCGATTCCGCAACTGAAACACTTTTAAGAGACGGTCCTGGCGCTTGCTGGTCTTTCTTGGGTGCCCTGAAGCCTTTTTGGCAACAATGGAATCTCTCTCCTTGAAGTTCTTGATAATGCGATAGATTGTTGACTGAGGTGCAATCTTTCTAGCTGCGATACTCTTCCCTGTTAGTCCATTTTTGTGCATTGCAATGATGACTGCACGTGTTTCTTTAGAGATAACCATGGTTAACAGAAGAGAAACAATGATGCCAAGCACCAGCCTCCTTTTAAAGTGTCCAGTGGTGTCATTCTTACTTAATCTTGACAGATTGATCTCCAGCCATGTCCTCATCAACACCCACACCTGTGTTAATGGAGCAATCACTGAAAAGAGGTTAGCTGGTCCTTTTAAGGCAGGGCTGCAATGATGTTGAAATGTGTTTTGGGGGATAAAGTTCATTTTCTAGCCAAATATTGACTTTGCAAGTAATTGCTGTTAAGTTGATCACTCTTTATAACATTCTGGAGTATATGCAAATTGCCACTAGGAAAAGTGAAGCAGTAGACTTTGTAAAAATTAATATTTGTGTCATTCTCAAAACTTTTGGCCATGACTGTACAAAACAGTCAGAAATCCAGTTTGTCCTACACAGCCATACTCATTACAAGGTATATACACACAAGATATATAGAAAAAATGACTTCACTTACAATCAGCAGCTGGAATATTCAGGGTCTCAACACCTCGACCTTTGGATGTAAAACAAATGACCCTGACTTTATACAAAGACTGAAAAATTTAGACATCCAGATCCTCCTGGAAACATGGACCAGAGCCGAAAACGAATCCCTGGTGCCCATCGGATACAGGAAATCTCTGTCCCTGCCCTGAAAAATAAAAACATCAAACAGGGCCGGAGCTCAGGAGGAATACTGATCTGGTATAAAGATGAGCTCCACCAATACATCAAACCGGTGAAGAGAGGAGGTAGCCACATATGGATCAGGATCAGCAGCTCCATCCTCACCTCTCAGTCTGATGTCCACCTCTGCGCCACCTATATACCACCACCAGAGTCCCCCTACTTCAATCCAGAGAGCTTTGAGATCTTACAAAGAGAAGCCGCCCACTATCAGGCCCTGGGCAAAGTTCTCATCTTTGGGGACCTCAATGCAAGAACAGGGAGAGAAAACGACTTCCTGACCACGGATGGGAACATCTACATATTTGGAGCAGAGAATGACGGCCAAGACTCAGTACACACAGAGAGAAACAGCTATGACAGTACAGTCAACCAAAGTGGTAAAAAGCTCCTGAACGTATGTAGAAGTTTAGGACTCCATATTCTTAATGGACGTACCAAAGGAGACTCTTTGGGGAGGTGTACACTAAACTCCCATGTAGGGAGGAGTGTAGTAGATTATGCCATTACAGATATGAACCGGGCAAATATCAGCGCCTTCATAGTCACCCCACAAACGCACCTGTCAGACCACAGCCAACTTCTTCTGTACTTGAAATATACAGAGAAACCATCCACTCAAAAGCCACAGCATAGCGGCCTCTTCAACCGGCCTCCATCCTATAAATGGTCCAAAACGTCGGCATTATAGTATAAAGAGGCTCTCAGCAGACCTGAAATACAGCGGATGCTCCACCACTTCTACAACCACGAGTACCAGCCTAACCCAAAGGGAGTGAGTCAAGCTACAAAAGACCTCAACAATATATTCTATGCAATGGCCAGACTGTCCGACCTTAAAAAAGTCGACTACAAGAGACCAAAAGAAAAACAGATCAACGGTTGGTTGGACAGAGAATGTAAAGCCGTACGGAAGACCCTGAGAACAGCCTCAAACAAGAAACACAGAGACCCCAACCACCCTGGTGTGAGGGAAGCCTATGAAACCATACAAAGGCAGTACAAAATCATCCTCAGGAGGAAGAAGCAGAGTTACATCTCTACCGAGCTTACCCAACTCCAAGATGCTCTTCAAGACAATTCCTTCTGGGAACTATGGAACCACATGGGCACAAAAGACAAGAAAAACAACATCCATATCCAAAATGGCAACATCTGGCTCCAGTACTTCAGAGACCTCTATAAAGACATCCCAAAGGAAGAACTAAACCAAGAACAGGAAAACATAATGGCAAAATAAAAGCAATGGAGGAAAAAGTCTAAGTTACTTACCGTTAACGGTATTTTTCGAAGTCCATGACAGCACTACAGAGAGAGGGGATCCGCCCCCTTTGGAACAGGAAACCTACAGATATAAAAGGGCGGCACCTCTCCCACACATCAGTTGGATTACAGAGCATAAGAGGACATCAAGGTTAAATGGTATACAGCAAAAAAATTTCATGCATCACACAGTAACATTAATCAATTGTTTATTACATGTGGACTACATAAGCGGAAGAAGTGCACATAAAACCTGGGTGGAATGTAAGGGTGCTGTCATGGACTTCGAAAAATACCGTTAACGGTAAGTAACTTAGACTTTATTCGAACGTCCATGACAGCACTACAGAGAGAATTACAGAGAGTAATAACTATTTAGGGAGGGACTACTGCCTGCAGCACCCTTAGTCCGAAAGAAAGGTCTGAGGAAGCACCCAAATCTAATCTATAA
>JARQOD010011214.1:0-24308 GCA_033576555.1 Oophaga sylvatica
AAAGATTTTTTGGGGGATTTTGTGGAAAATTTCTGATTGTTTTTTGAAAATATCTTGATTTTTCTAATGAGGGGGACCTCATGTAAACATGTTCGAATGTTTTTCCAGATTTTGAAAAAAATGCTTGTAGTAAGGATCAAATTTTTTTTGGCGTACAGAGGATCTTTTTTTCTGGGATTAATTTTCCCCCCATCTGTTTTGAAAGGACCCGGCAAGGTTGGGGCCACTGTTTTTGGGCCAAAACCTACTTCTAAAGGCCCCAAGTTTTTGGGTTTTGCCAATTTTTATCGTAAATTTATTGGTAATTTCTGGTTATTTTAAACCATTAACTTTTTGACCAAAAGGTTCGAGTGGGAATTGGCCTCCGAGGCATCCGCATTTCGGGAATTTTAAGCGAGATTCACTTCTGCTCCTGTTCTACGGCACCTGATGTTTCTCTGCCATTTGGGGTGGAGGTACCCTCTAAATTTGGGGGGCAGGTGCCGTTTTGCCCCCAAAAAGACCAGAGCCCTTTAAAAGTAACCCTTGCCCCTTTTTCCCCCTAAAATTTCTCCACTGAACTTTTAAAGGGGGGAAGGGGGATTTTTGGCCAAAAGGGGGGCTTTTAAGATGGAGACATTGGGGGGAGGAGCCAACATCGGGGGTGTCCCTTGGGGACCTAAGAATCGGTCTATCTGGAATCTGCCAACACCAATCCAGACAGGCCAGGGGGCCTTGTTTTTCAAACGTTTTAATTTTGTGGTTTCCTTTTTCTTCCTGCACAAGAATGTTAAGGGATCCCTCCGGGTTTTTCCTTGCGGACTCTCCTGAGTTATCTGATCCTTCTGTTATTTTGAAAGAGGGGTATTTTTTCCCCCCACTCGCCCAATTTGAGACTTGCTCTGGGGGGGTCAGGGGATAGGCCCGGTGCTGCCCTTTGAAAAATTTTTTGTCCCGGACCAGGGGGGAAAAAAGTGTGATTCTGAATTCATTGTTCCCGTGCGGGGGCATCCCGGAATTTTTGGTACCAGAGACTTGGTTGTCGGTCCTTTGGTGGCCACCTTTCTCGTGTGTCGGAATTTGTGCATCCTGTGGGACTTGCTCTCGCTCCAAGCCTTCCTCGCTCTTGTTTTTGATCCCAGCCGTGCCCAAGAGACCAGGACCCATACTCTAGGGTTTTTATTTCCGCCTTTTCCTTTTTTTTTAGAGAATGACCACCATCGGGGTAATTTGTATAGGTTTCCAAAGAGATACACTTTTGCCTTTTCCTAAGTTCCTTTTCCCCTCTGAATTGGGGCCGTTGTTCCTTCAGCACGTGTTTTTTAACGGGGGATTCCTGAAACATTGTGTCCCCGACAGAGGATCCAGTTTGTTTCCAAAATTTTGGGGGACTTTTTGTTTAAACTGGTGTTCAATTGTTTTTTCCCCGGGGTTTTTTATCCTCGACCAAGTCAAACTGAGAGAACCAAACCGACTTGGGGAAAAATTTTCTAAGAGCTTTTTTCTGCTGATCAAAAGACGGGGGCTTTTTTTTTTCCTTTTTGGTGATTTTTTGCTTTTAATAAAGGGCTAGCTCTGCTTTTTTTATGTCCCGTTTTCTGATTCGGTTTTTCACCCTCGATTTTCTTCAACAGACGGAGGCTTCTGTCTGTCCGGGTGTTGACTCTTTTGGGGGAGCGTATGCAGCTGTTTGGGGGCCCGGGGTAGTGAAGAGGTTCCCCTCTCTCGGAGAGGGCCCAGCATTTGCAACCGGCATAGGACTGAGGCCTGGGTTTTAAAAGGGGGGGGAATTTGGGGTCGGGTTGTCCTCAAAAATATTCCATGAGAGAGCACTCCTAAATTTAACCTAGGTTCTTTGGGGCCTTATAAAATCATGGAGATTATTAACCTGTTTTTTTTTTGTTTGCTTCTTCCAGGGCATTTAAAATCCATAAAAATGTTTTTCCCAATCCCCTTTTTAAGAGTATGTTGAGCATTCCGAACTGCAAATATCGGGGTACGGGGCCATATTACTGTATCGGAATTCATTTTCCATTCCATATTTTTGCTTATCATACCGAATCGGGGGTTTACTGTCACTGTCATGTCCGTCTTGGGTCTGTCAGGGTCCGGCACTTCCCGGAGAAATCTCCGGCGGCACCCTGGGGTGCTCATGGGGCCGCCACCTCTTCCCCCGGGGTCACTGCAGTTTCCCCGATAACTGCATGCTGCTGGGGAACCCGGCCCCAAAGCAGTCAGTCCCATACTCACCGCCGGGGAAGCAGGAACAGCTGGCTGCGTTGCAATGACAGGCTCTGCCTGTCATTGCGATTTCAAGGGATCGTCGTGGGCTATCGTAGGACTGCGTCGGGGAGGTGGGAACGGGTTTTTTGGGTTTTTTTTTTTTTTTTTACAGGGATCGAGGGTCGCGGAAGAGTAAATAAAAAAAAGAAAACTGTGTTGTCTCTTTTATTTCATTAAAAGACTTTTTTTTTCTTTTTTTTTTTTTTCACTTTTTAAAAACTTTGGGATTAATAATGGGTCGGTGTCTTATTGCGCCCCCCATTAAAACCGGGCCCATTGCACCGTGCCCCAATCAACGGGACAATAACCCCTTATTACCCCCCCTTGCCCCCGCTACAGGGGGAAATGGGAAGAGCCGGGTAAAAAGCCACATTGCACATCTTTGATGGGGGCCCAAAAGGGGCTGCGTAGCCTGGTATTATCAGCTGTTAGGGGCCCAAAACCATGGGCCTTGACAGTCTTTAAAACCCGGGGCCCACATCTCATTTTACTTGGGGGGTTTTAAAAAAATAGGGGGGATCCCCCGCCGTTTTTTTTTTTCGAGGGGATCCCCCCTTTTTGTTAACCGCCAACTAAGCAGACTGCTTGTGGGATTACGGGTTGCAAGGCCCTGGGGATTGGGGCCCCTTACCAGCCTGAAAAACCAGGGGCCCCGGGCCCCCTTATCTGGCTGGGGTTTAAAAAAATAGGGGGACCCCACGCTAATTTTTTTCGAGGGGATTTCCCCATTTTTGTTAAACCAAGATAGCAGACGCTTGGCCTGGGGTTATCAGCTGGAAAGGGGCCTATCTTTTGGGCCCTTAAAGCCTGAAAACCAGGGGCCCCCCGGCGCTTTATCGGGGGGGTTAAAAAAAAAAGGGGGGGGGCCCCCCAATTTTTCGGGGGATCCCCTATTTTGTTAAACAGCCCCAAATAGCAGACTGCTGTGGCCTGGGATTATCAGCTGGCAAGGTCCAGGTCTTGGTCCTTAACACCTAAAAACCAGGCCTCAGCGTCTGCTTCATCGGCTGGTTTTTAAAAAAAAAGGGGGGGGACCCCACCCAATTTTTTTTTTGGGGGGGCCCCCCTATTTTTTTTAATCACCAAGAATAAACGCGGGGCCGGGGTATATGGGGCTGGCAAGGTCCATGGATTTGGGGCTCCTTAACCCTGAAATCCAGCCACGGGGGTCTGCTTCTTTTTGGCTGGTTTAACAAAAATAGGGGACCCCACCCAAATTTTTTTTCGAGGGGATCCCCATTTTTTTAATCAGCCAAGATATGCAGACGCGTGGCCTGGTTTATGGGGCGGCAAGTCCAGGTTTTTGGGGCTCCTTAACAGCCTGAAAATCCAGGCCTCACGTCTGCTTCATCTGGCTGTTAACAAAAATAGGGGCCCCCCGCCTTTTTTTTTTTTTTCGGGGAACCCCCTATTTTTTTTAAATCATTCCCTCGAGTCACTTTTTAGTCCCTGGCTGACTGAAGTAAAAAGGGGGGAAAGCAATCAATAAGCTTTCCACTTAAGGGCCCCCCCCACATGCGTACGCACCAAAAATCGCTGCGAGTCACTATTTTGTGACGCAGCGCGAGCTCCCAGCGATATCGTGTGTGTACATTCACGAGTCCCCCCCCCTCCCGGGTATCGCTGATGCCAAATGTCAGGCCTTTTGATCCTGGTTTCCCCCCCTGCACACGCAGCGTGCGGCCTGTAAGGGGAAACCCAAAAAAAAAAAGGTCCCTTTCTGCGACATCAGCGATCCCCGGGGGGGGCTGATCGCGCTGAAGTCACACACAGGAAAGCTGTAGCTCGCTGCTGCGTCAAAAACTAGGACTCAGCAGCGTTTGGGGTAGCGATACCTATTGAACGGCCCTTAACGAGTTACCCCATGTCGCTGTCCCAGATGCTCCCCTGACTCCTTTTTTTGGCACTCACGCGATCATTACATACACCACGATCCGAAAGGTGCAATCGTTGTCGGGACGCTGGTGTTCTTATGTGCCCCCCACCTTTCCCCTCCGTCAGCAGGAGAGGAACTCATTTTTGGGGGTTTACTGTGAGTTGCAGCATTAGCGGGGTCCCTCAGTAAACTTAACCCTTTCTAAGGATTACCCCGGGGGGACCTGACTGTGCATGGGAGGGGTAAAAAATTTTTTGCTTTTTTATTTTATTTTTATTACGGAAATGGTTTTTGCAGAAAAAAAAAAAGGGGAAAAAAAAATGGTTTTATTTCTTTAAAAAATTTTTTTTTTAAAGTGTGTTAAAATTTTTTTCATGCAATAGGATTAAAATTAATTTTTTTCAATTTTGACAGCTCTAATTTTTTAAACCCGGGGTTAAGGTCACCTTTCAATAGCAAGGTGGTTTAACCCCATTTAACCCCCTTCGCCACCACACGGGGGAAAGGAATAGAGGGGGAAAGTCCAAAAAAGGGGGAATCTAATTTTTAAATTTGTCTTCCTGGGGGTCTGGGGCAATGTATAGCCGGGGGGGGGGAAAAAAAATGGTCCCCTCTGGCTATTATTATCTCCCCCACCCCTGGCTTTTTTGTCTGGGCAAAATAGGGCGGGCCCCCATTTTTTTCGCAATTTTTTCACCTTTTATAATATATATACATGTCATTGAATTTTTTACCATAATTTTTTATTTTTAATTTTAGTTCATACACTTCTACATAGTATAATACCCAATTTTAAATTTTTCCCGGTATTTTTGGGAAATCAGAACCCGACATGAATTTTCACTTGGTGTACATAGGGTTTTAAACCGTCTTTTCATGTCCTTTGCATCAATTTGCACAAACAATTAAACAACTATTGTGCAAAATTTCACACCTCAGGGGGAATTAAAGGTGTAAAACGTAGCAAAAAAGTCCTTTTTTTTTACAACGAAATTTTTAAAACCTTTAATTTTAAACCCCAGAGGTTGAAATTTTGACACATAGTCTGATTTTTAAATTTTTGGCAAATTAATACAAAAGGGGATGAAAAGAAATGTTAAACCCTATGTAACCAATGTCATTTCATGTCGGTCTTTGTTTTTTCACTAACCGGTTTAAAACCCGGGGAATTAATCAAAGGATATTTTACTATGAAAGAAAAAAACAAAACAAAAAGTATTTTAAATTTTCACAATGACATGAAAATATATATATATTAAAAATTCTATTGTGATATTTAGTTTTTTACAAGGAAAAATGGGGTTTTTTTTAGTTGCATATTTTTTCCCAAACTTACAGGGGCTTCCGGTATCAATGGGGTTTCCCGATATTTTAGTGATATGGCGATCCCATTCCGTTCCGATTTTTTACATATCGGAAAGTACGCCAACTCTATTGAAGGGTTTTTGAGCCAGGGGTTCCTGCTGCGTGCCCCTGACCCTGTTTTTTGGGTTGGGGGAAAACTGGAGTAGGGTTGAGAAAATTTAGATTCTCGTTTTTCTAGAGGAAAAATCCATTTTTTGGTTAAAGGAGAGGTTTGGCAGGAGGACAATTTTGGGTTTTGCTTCGGCATCCAGCTAGGAAAATTTTCCTCGTATCAAAAGAAAACATCCTGACCGACCGGTTGCTCAAATCAGGGTTTGGGGGCCCCCCTCAAGGGGGGGGTACTGTTGTAAAAGGGGTTTTAGAGATTCTGAGCAGAGGGGCCCCTGTGGTTACAAGCGGTGAGTCTGTCCAGTGAAGATTGGAGGACTGGAATCAGGTGTTACTGACTGGTCTTTATAAGGGACACCTTCCCCCCCAGGGTTTTTCCCGGTTCAAGTTCTGTCAAAACCCCTTTATTTTCCTTTTTCCCCTTTAGCCCTGTGCTTCTGCATCTCCGCTAAAGATAAACATTTTTTTTTTTTTTTTTGTGCTATATTTTTGCATTTTGTCCTCACTTCGTGGGGCCTTCAGGGGCCCTCCGGGGGGGTTTTCCCTCTCAGTTTTGTTCACCCTGATGTTTGTACTTTGCTTTTCCAGTTTTTTCAGTGCTGCTTTTAAAATTTTTTTACACCCGAGAACTAATTTAGGTGGAAGAGGCGTGTATCTCAGGTTTTTTGAAATTAGTAGAGTTGGGGCCCCTTTAGGGTTTTTGGGACAGTAAGTCCCCCCTTCCATCCTTTTTTATTTTATTATTTTTGGGGCCCAACGTTGCTCATACTATTTTCTTTCGTGTCAGTATTTCATCTTTTCTAACCGCCATTACATGTTTGGGGGGTTTCTTTGTCTTTGGGTTCGCCCGGGCAGATAGTTTTCCCCATATCTATCTTTGGGTATTAGTTTCTCGCTGGACGAGGCGTCTAGGAAAAAAGAGGAACCTCCACGCTGCCTCTATTTGGTGGTTAGCAGGTACTGCAACTCAAAATTTCCAACTGCTGGGGTTTTTTCCTTTTTTTTTTTGCCTCACTCCTCAGCTACCAAAACATAACGGCAGTGTACCTCTCACGCAATATCACATCTCCAGACAACCCCTTAGTAGGGATATTTATGTTTCGGTAGCGAGGATGCAGGTAAAAAAGCAATACACCAGAGCTTTTTGGAATCTAGGGATTGCAGTACCCGACTAACCACCCACAACTAGAGCGCCGTGGAGCGTTCCTACTTTTGGCCTAGACGCCTCGTCAAAAAAAGGAGAAACTAAAACACCAAAAAAGAAATAGGAAAGCACTGCCCCGGGGCAGAACCCCAAAGATAAAAAAAACCCCCAAAAATGTAATGGCGGTAACAAAGGAAAAACGACACAAAGAAAATAAATGAGCAAAGCTGGGCCCAAACTATCTAAAAGAAAAGGCGGAAAGGGGGACTTACTGCAACCCCAGAAAACCCGAAAAACACAAACACTAATTTCAAAATCACCGAGATCACACGACCTCTACCACCAAATTAGCCTCTGGGTAACAAAAATCAAAACAGCAGCCCGAAAAAAGGGGAAAAAACAAAAAACAAAACCAGTGGCGGGGAAAAACTGAGAAGGCAGAAGCCCCCGGGGGGACCAAAAAGGCCCCCCAAAGAAGTGCAGGACAAAATCAAAAATAAGCAACAAAACAAAAAAAAAAAAAATTTTATCTGTACAGGAGATGCGACACACACAGCGCTACAAGGGGGAAATGAAAGAAGGTTCAGACCAGAACAATTGATCACCGCAACCCTGAGGAAAATACTCCCTTTTTTAAACCATCATAACCCTGATTCCCCCTCCTCCAATCTCATTTTAAACCGTTTAAAACCCCAAAGGGGGGCCTCGCCAGAACTCTCCAAACCCATTCCAAAAACCCCCCCCCCCTTGGGGGGGTCACCGAACCCTCATTTAGCCCCCGGGGGGGCAGGATGGGTTTTATAAACGCAGGGGTAAGCCCCCCACATGGATGTCCAAAACAAACACCCAAAATTGTCTTTCCCACCAAACCCCCCATTAACCAAATACGGGGGCCCCTTTTCAAAAAACAGAACCAATATTTTCTCAACCACATACCCAGATTGCCCTCAACCAAAACGGGGGCAGGGGGCCAGAGCAGGAACCACGGGGTCAACAAACCTTTTCAACAAGGACTTGGAACACGTTATGGATCTTTTAAAAGCCCTGAAGAACAAACGAAAAGAAACGGTTAAAAAATCTCCATGATTTTAAAGGGGCCAAAGAACCTGGTTAAAATTTAGGAGATGCCTCTCATAGGATATTTTTTGAGGACAAAACCCGACCAATTCCCCCCCTTTAAACCGGGGACCACACCTATGCCGGTTAGCAAACGCTGGGCCCTTCTCCAAAGGGAAAAACCCCCACTACCTGGTCCCAAACGTTGCAAAACCTCAAAAACAAGCAACACCTGGCAGACAGAAGCTTCCACTGTCCTAAAAAAAATCGGGGTGAAAACCAAATTTCAAAAAAACGGAGACATCAAAGTGGCAGGCTAGCCCTATTATTAAGAGCAACTCACCCCAAAGCAAAAAAAAGACCCATCATCCTGATAAAAAAAGACACAAAGCATCTTAATAGTCTCTAATGTCGGTTTTTCCCCCTCAGTTTGACCATTGGTCGGGGAGAAATCCGAGGAGAAAAAAATTGAAAACCCCGTTTAAACAAAAAGTCCTCCAAAATCGGGGAAAAAAACGGACCCCTTCAGCCAAAGTTCCAGGAATCCCCTGTAAACGAACCACCGAAGAAACAACGAAAACCAATTCAAGAGGAAGGAACTTGGGGAATGACAAATGTTCATTTTGGGGAAAACCTATCACAAATTTCCCAATGGGGTCATTCTCTAGAAACGGAAGATCGGGGAAAGAAATCCATAGAGATATGGGTCCCCGTCTCTTGGGCACAGGGAATGGGATCAACAAACCCTAAAAGAGAGCAAGGCTTGGGGCGAGAGCAAGCCCCAGACTGCCAAATTCCCGACTCGGAGACAAGGTAGGCCACCAAAAGGACCGACTAACCAAGTCTCTGGTACCCCAAAAATTGGGGGGCCCCCAATCGGAACAATGAAAATCAACATCACACCTTTTTCCATTGGCCGGACAAAAAATTTTTTTCCCAAAGGCAGCCTCGGGCCTATCCTCCTACACCCCTCCAGAGCAAGTCTCAAATTGGGGGGGATGGGGAAAAACACACCCCTTTCAAAATAACAGAAGGTGGGGTAACTCAGGAAGTCCGAAAAGGAAATCCCGAGAGGGATCCCCTAACATTTTTATGCCAGGAAGAAAGGAAACCAAAAAATTTTAAAAGTGTGAAAAACAAGGCCCACCTTCCTGTCAGGATTATCGCTTGGCAGTTTCCCCGAAAACCCAAATTTTTTAGTCCTAAGGCCCCCACCTGATGTTGGCTCCCTCCAGCCAATGTCCCACCTTCAAAACCCCACTTCATGCCAATAACTCCCGATTACCCACGTCATAATTACTTCAGTAGGAGAAAATTTTGAGAAAAAAGGCACAAGGTTACTTTTAGAGGTCTCTGGATTTTTTTGGGGGCAAAACCCCCCGCCCCAATTTCGGGGCCCAAAAACCTCCACCTAAAGGCAAGAAACATCAGGCTGCCGTAGAAGGGGGACAGAAGTAATCTCTGCTTAATTCCTGAAAGCAGAACTCCTCAGGGGGCCAATTCACCACTCAAACCCTTTCTGGTCAAATCAGTTAATGGTTTAACAAAACCCCGAAAATTAAAAAAAATTTACGATAAAAATTTGGGGAAAACCCAAAAAATCTCTAAAGAGCCTTTATGAAAGGTTGGCCCCCAATCACAGGGGGCCTAACCCTTTTTGCCGGGTTTTCCATTCAATAAAAAGGGGGGAAAAAAAAATGAATCCCAGAAATGAATCTTCTTACGCCAAAAAGACACTTTGACCCTTCACATACAGACATTATCCCCAAAATCTGAACAAGTCCGAACATGTTTCCATGAGAGTCCCAGTCTTTAGAAAAAACAAAAATCATCCAAATAAACATCAGAAATTTGTCCCAAAATCCTAAAAATTCATTCATAAGGACTGGAAGACGAAGGGCATTATGCCCCCAAAGGCTCACAGGTACTAAAAAAGCCCTTCAGGGTATTAAAAGCCGCTTCCATTCATCCCCTGCTTAATGCGAATAAGGTTATCCCCCCCCCAGGCAAGGGGGGAAACCCAAGTAGCTTTTTTTTACCCGGAAAACAGGTCAAAATCAAGGTAACGGGTATTGATATTTCACAAAATATTGTTCAAGAGACAAAAAACAAACACGGCCTAATGAACCATCTTTTTTGGCCCAAAACAAAGAAAAAAACCACCAAGGGGAAGAGGTTGTCGAAACCCTTTTTCCAAGTTTTCCCTTTATAAAACCCCCATACGTCATTTTTAGGTCAGACAATTTTAAAAAAGGGGACCTTTAGGGAATTTACTCCCGGCACTAATTCAATACGCAGTCTAGCCCTAGGGGAGGTAAATGAATTTATTTTTGCTAAACACATCAAAAAATCAAACAAAAAGGGAACATCCGAGCTTGGGGGGGCAGAAAAAAAAGGGGGTGTTGGTATAACACTGCAGCCCCAACTGGTTACAGACACAGATTTCCAAACCAAAACAGGATTATGAGACTGAACCAAGGGAAACCCAGCCGATAATTCATGCAGATTATAAGAACCAAAAAAATTTCGCCTCCTGGTGATCAGGGTTTAACCCCATTATCACCTGATAGAAAACGGGGGTTTTTTCTCACCAAAGGGGGGAGAATCGATCCCCATTGGGGAATAGACTTCTGCAGGGTATCAAGGGAAAACCCCCCAAAACTTAGCAAAACATAACCATCAGGGGGTTTTAAAGCTGCTCCAGAATCAACGAAACCTGGGCAAAAAAAAAGGACAGAGACATAACAGAGTGACGTTAAAAAAACTTAGTCTGAACACTACCCAAGACAATGAGCGGAAAGTCTTTCCCCCTTAGGGCAGACTGAAAAACAGAGAGGCATCACCACATAAAACTAACCTTTCGCTTTTTAAACCATGACGCTGGGCCCCCCAAACCACTCCCCCACACTGCAGGGTTCAGAAAAACTGGTTTTCAAGGCAAAAACCTTCCCCATACTTCTCCGCTCACGCAAAAACCCTGTCAATTTGAAACGCTAAGACATAGAATCATTGAACCAGGGGACAGGGAAAAACCCCCCCTAACACCTTTACATTATCCGACAACCCCTTCCCAAAAAAGGGCCCCAAACGTCTCATCCATTTTTGGGCAGGAACTGCCCACCTACGGAACCTGACAGTATAACTCAGCGTCATCAAGCCCCTGATTAATGCCAACAAGGTTTTTTTTAGTTGATCATGACTTAGGCCATCGTACAATAACCCCAAAGCCGAAAAAACCATCAACTTTTACTCAAAACAGATCCCCATTCAGGGAAAAAGCCCCAAACCAGGACGCCGCCGGGGGAGAGATGATAATTTGAACCTGCTGCCTCGCCCCAGATTTTTTGTTTTAAGCAAAAAAAATTTACAATTATTTTGAAATTCTAAACTTAGCTCGACCCCAAAAACAAATCGGGGAGGGGGGTCCTATTCCACAACAGCAACCCGAAGATAGATAGATACTCCAACCTCATGGAACTGATCCACAGGCCCCGAAAACTGTGCAAACTCCATTGGGGGAAAAAAACCCCCCAGCACCCAAATACAGAGGGAAAAAAAAAAAAAAAAAAAGCAACAAACAGAAAAATATCTCTGACAACCGACAACCTTTTTCATCACAATATTTTTTTCCCTTCGTGAGTACCATACAATTTTCAATTTTAGGCCGGTGTACTGTTATTTTTTTGGTAGCTGAGGAGTGCAGGAAAAAAGGCAAAACCAGAGCATTGGAATTAGGGGATTGCAGTACCCTGACAACCACCACAATGAGGCAGCCGGGAGCGTTCCTACTGGCCTAGACGCCTCGTCCCACCTGAAAATAACTAAACCAAAGATAAATTTTGGAAAAAGCTACCCCCCCGGAGCAAACCCCAAATTTAATAGAAACCCCCAAACATGTAATGGCGGGGGAAAAGGGGAAATACTGACACAGAAAAAAATAAAGACAAACGGGGGGGCCCAAACTATCTAAATGAAAAGGCAAAAGGGTACTTACTGCAACCCAGAAAACCCTGAAAAACCCAACACTACAATTTCAAAACACCTGAATCACACACCTCCCCCCACCAAAATAGCCTGGGGTAAAACAAAAATCAAAACAGCAGCCATAAAAAAACGGAAAAAGCAAAAAACAAACTCATGGCTGAACTAAAGGGGAAAGCAAAACCCCCCCGGGGGGCCCAAAAAGGGGCCCCCAAAGAAGTGGGACAAAAGCAAAAATATAGCAACAACAAAAAAAAAGAAAAATTTTTATCTGGTAGCGGAATGCAACACACACAGCAGGCTACAAGGGAAACTGAATGAATTTTCGACCAGAAAAATTTACCCCCCGGAACCCCCTGATGGGAAAATGACCCTAATAAACCAGTAGTAAACCTATTCCCATCCTAAAAATCTTCACTAGTCCTTTTAAAACCACCGGGGAGCCTCTGCCAGAACCATCCAAACCCATTCACAACGGGATAGTTTTTGTAGCCGGGTCAATACCAAGGGTACTCTAAAAAGGGAAAGACAAAGGCATAGTAATTTGCGCAGGCGCATGGACAGTGTGGACCGCACAAAGGCTGCGTAGTGTGTGTGTGGTGTAAGTGTTGAGTCTGTCTGTGTGTGTGTGGTGCTATGGCGATAGAGTGTGTGTGTTTTGCAGTTTACTGCCAATAGTTGGACCAACAGCATTTCCATATTGAGAAAAACCCCTAACTTGGGGTCCCAATATGCTCGGGGAACTTACTCCGCCGGGGTTCGGGGTACGGTGACATCTGGCAAAAGAAATTTTAAAATTACGAGGAATTAATGATAATGCCTTCTTAAATTTTTTTTTTAGAACCTATGGTAAATCACATGAAAAAACTTAAACCAAGAAAAAAAAAAATTGTGGCTTTTTAACACTGAGTTTTTTTTGGATTTTTTGAGAAACCTGCTCCAAAATTACTTCTAGAAATTATTCAGAAATGCTAGAAAACCCTTTTCCCGTCTTTTAGGGGGGAAACCACTTTGCGTTCAAGGGGGGGTTTTTTTCGAGTTTTTTTCCCCCGAAAAATTTAAAAAATCCTGGTGAAAAAAAAATTTTTAAAAATTGAGGTCCCAGTTTTTATCCCCTTTTAAGGCAAAAAAAAAAGAGGGAAAAAAATTTTCAGCTTTCGAGATTTTTTTAGTCTCTTTTATCAGGCAAAGACTAATCAGAATCTGAAGAATCACAATTTTTTATACACAACAGGACACGGGGGAAAATGCAAGGTAAAAAGTGACGAAAGCAGAACTGTAATATGGGAAGGGATGAACATTGTGGCCAAATCCTATGGAATATCCCAAATAACCCCGTCGAGTAAAAAAGGGTTTCAAAGAAAAATCAAAAAAAAAATCTTTCCAAAAACCTTTTTAAAAAAAAAGGGCTACTTCACACAGTTTCTTGTGGCATTAAAAAAACAAAGTTTTTCAAGCGGAAACTGCTTTACAAAATGTTGTTTTTTTGGTAGAGTTTTTTTGGGGAGATTTTTTCTATTTTTTAAAATGATTCTAAAAAAATTTTTTTTTGGGGAAAATTTTGTCCCTGAACGTTCCTTTTTTTGCATCCTTATTTGTCAATCCTAGTTTTTTTTTTAGGTTCCATCGGATCCATTTAAAGAATTAAGTTTTTTTTTTTTTTTAACTTTAATTAAAAAATTTTTGTAATATTTTGGAACAAAAAAACTAAAAAAAAAACCTAAAAACTCATGTAATCAAGCTTAGAAGTAAAGAAAACTGTACAAAAAATTTCATTGTAAAAACAGCCTAGTTGCAGCATTTTGCAAAAAAACAATGCAAAAATTTGGGGTTTTCTAAAAAAAAAACCCCCACAAAAAAGTACAAATACTAAGTATGTCTTTCATGCATGCTCATAAGAGCTAGGAAATATTTTAAATTTTTTCCCTTGCCATTCCGATAATGACCAGTGGTTGTCTTCTTTTTTTTGTGTGTTTTTTAGAACGGGCCCTTTCCCCTTCCCTGAAGATTTATGAATGCATGACTTGGAGGAGCTGTTGTGAGTGCGGGGGCTGATTGACATCACTTGCGGTTTGGGGGTGCGGTTTTGTTGGTGTGGCGTGCCGGACTCTGTTAGGGCGGCCGTTTCCATGGGGCCGGGGCCGGGATTTTTGGGTTGGGTGCGGTTTTTGGGTTTGGACGGCCGATTTTGAATGGAGAGTCCCCTTGCTAGTTGGAGGATGGGGTTTCCCCCCCATTAGCACGCCATTGTGTTGGGGAAGGGGGACTTTTTTTTTTGGAGAGGGGGGCTGGTTTGGAGAGCGGATGCGGTGGGAAAGTTTCCCTCTTATTAGGGGGCCGGGGGTGTTTAAATGGAAAGGGATATCTAGGTGAAGACTTTTTTTCTTTTATGAATTTTTTTAATTCTCCAAATTTAGGGGGACCAAAGAAATCAGGATTAATGGAAGAAAACAACAGCCCCAAAAAAATTCAGCGAGGAAAAAATGTTTGCGCCATATACCAGATCTGTGCGCTTTACGCCAGTTATTGAAACCATTCTGACTTGAGAACTTCTGACAGCTCGCCCTTCCCGTGACACATTCCCTTTTTGCTCATCCATTACCGGCTTTTTTTTTTCTAATTGCTTTTTTTCTGCAGGAGTCCTACTGTCTGGAAAAACCCCATTCCAAACAAGCTTTATTTTTATTTTCTAATGAATTTTGGAAAAATTGGTTTTTTGCTGCAAATTTAAAACAAAATTACCCCCGTCCTCGGAGACCGGAATGCGCAACACCCCATTTAGTAATTAATGTGACGGACAAAATTTTTTTTTAAAAGATCCGGGAAGATTTTCGGGCAGGGGTGTGACAGTATACTGGGATATTATGTTTTTCGAACTTAAATTTGGAAATTACAGACAATTAAGCAACGAGATGGGGATATTATTACTTTAAAATAAATGGTCTTCAGAAGGATCTTCGGGAGAGAAAAAGGGGGAAGTAATTATGTTAAAGAAAACTCGCCTCCCCCCCCTGACATTCACAAGGGCCCCCCGGTTTATTTAGGGCGTTATTATACAAAAAAATTTGCACCAAAATTTTTTTACTATTTTCCCCTAATAAATTTAATTAAGTTTTACTCCTCAGAGGGGATACTTTACATTTTTTTTAGAAAATTTTTTCTAAAAAATTTTTTTTTCTTATCATAAATCTGCCTTCACTTTTCCCAGGAACAACAGGCCTCGTTGCCTAGCAACCAATCAAGCGCAGCTTTCATTTTTGCAAAATCAAAGAAAAAGCTGCACTGTGATTGGTTGCTATGAGCAACGAGGCCTAATGCAATTTTTTTTAAAAAATGCCCCAAGTAAAAAAGGATAAACCGGCAACTATTGAATTTCAGATCTGCTTTATCGGGAAATAGAAAGGAAAGGGTTTTTTTGCTGGGGATCTAGCAAAATGGAGATTTGTTACACCAACTGAATCCCCCTTAAAGGGTTGTCTGGACTATAGTATGGGGCATCAAATGTATAGTGGGATCTACACAACAACCCCACCGATCAGGTATCTGCTGTGACAGCACCGGATGTAAGCAGTGTACAGGAAAAAACCGCAGCTATACTTTTTTTTGGGTTCGCTCCTTATTTCCTATTCAAGTGAATGGGGGGTAACAGCAGTAGTCCAAAACAGTGCCACTGATCAATGTAAGGAGCTGCAGGGTTTTTCCTCATACATTGCTTACATCCCTCCTCTGCAAGAACAGTACCATGTTATCGCTGATCCACCCCGCAATGGTGTGCGTCAAAGTCTTTTATCCCGGCCTTTAAAAACCCTTCAAATGTTGTTTTTTAAAAAGCAACGAATTTTTGAGCAGTAAGAAAGGGAAAAGGGGGCTTCCACATCCCCAAGGGTTTTAATGGGTTTCCATGGCAGATGGGGCCTAATGAAGACCATATTATCTTTTAACAAGTTTTGCAGAACTCCAAAAAAAGTAAAAATAAATAAAAACAAATTTTGCTCCAGCAAAATAAACCCTATACATTACACCTGACTTTTTTAAATTTTGGGGACCTAAAATAACTTTTGTCGTAGATATAATCACGACAAAGGGGCCCAAGGGGCTCTCAGATGACAGCGTACTTCAACAACGGTCACAGCTGCAAAACCCCCCCCCTTACACCTCAACAACATGGACTTAGAATCATAGGTTGCAAAAGGGATGCTGGGAGTTGTAGTTTTTGGGAATTTTTGAGCTACAAAGTGGAAAAATTTTTTTTGAGTGTAACTGCATGCAAACTAAATGGATCTTGGGGAATTTTTTTTTTTACGGATGCTTAGCGATAATTGGCGCAGCCTATTTGAGCTGCCGCTATAATGTACCTCGGCCCATACCCAAAAGGGAAAATACCCTCTGCCTGACAACATGACGTCTACGTCAAGGATGGAAAGGAACCAGCGTCAGACCACACTGTGAATGATACGCAGGGGGGGTACCTTTAAAAAAAGACACCTGGGGGTTTGGGCATTACTGCAATTTTTTATAGTAACACCAAGAAAGTGTAACTATTGTAAGCAGAAACACTGTGAGATCATTTTTTCTTTGGGGAATACCCTTCTTGAAGGGTTTTTCCCCTTGGAGCCCCGAATTCTAGCTTAGAAAGTGCATTATTTAAAAAGGGGAACACGGATGTTTTTTTATTTGAGATTATGATCACTATAATCTATGCGAACCCCAGCAAGTGTATTTTTTTTCCACAGCACTCCACAGGGGAAATAATTTTACACTGATGTGCTACATGAACATGACAGGTCCCCCTTTAGCTACGCCGCATTGAGGGCCGAAAAGGCCTGACCCCATTTTGTTTTTTTAGTAAGGTTCTGAAAATAGGAAGGGGTTTTTTAATAAAATAAAAAAAAATATTGGGCTTTTTAAGTTTCATGCTCTATGAATTTTTTCCCCTTCACTGACAGCAAGGAAAAAAATTAAAAAGGGGGAAATAATTCTTCCAGGTTTTTTTTTTAAGACGGTTTGCTTTTTCTAGATGGAAATGTTGCTTTTGGGGCGAAACTGTATTTTCATGACTGTAGTATTAGATGAATGCTTGAAAAATAAAAAATTGCACTGTAAAAAAAAAATAATAAAAAAACATTAAACCCCGCCTTTTTTATTTTTTAACCTACAAAAAATTCCTTGCAGCAAGAAAGATTTACAAAAATGAGAGATGGAAGCACAACGTATACTAGTAAGGAAGAGTCGACGGCCTATAATTGACGGGGGTCACATCGCAGTGCACGGACGGGCCGTCACTCCCTGACCCGAGCGTGACTGCGCATAGAAATACTGCGTCATACTCGGTCGGGAGGGCCTTGGCCTTTCCAATATTGCTTTTCCATCCTCAAACGGATACGTTTATTATACACGGGTTTTAAAGGGTATTCAGGACTGATCGCCCTGATCACGTTTGCGGGGGGAGGATATACACGTGCAGAGCTGGACAATACCCCCCCCCTACACGTGTAGTCCCCCCTTCCGATACTACAGCTCAGATACATTTTTCAATATCAGCTGAGCTGCATACCTAGAATGGCCACAAATAAAGGGTAAGCGTGCTGTCCCAACCCAAAAACCCTTTCTTTTTCAGCCTCTAGGGAAACCCGGGGAATCAGTTGACGGTGGGGTGCCGGTTTTTTTGGGAATCCCAACCAATATATGAATCCAGGTTTTAATTAGGGGCCAAAAATTTATAAGTTGGAAACCCCTTTTAAGCTTTGATACAAAGGGAAAACACACCTTTAAAAGGGGAGAGGCCTCGACCAAAAACGAAAACTCCAAGGTTTATTTATTAATCGGGGGTGCTATACAAAACCCTTTTAAGTCTCTGATTTCATAAGGCGCAATATAGAGCCCCATACTCTGTAGTACGATGCCATTTAAAAACGGGTATTTCACAAAAATGCATTGTTTTTAGGGGTAGAGTAAAATGCATTGCACCATATGGTAGAAATAGTTTCCTTTGGCCCTCATGTTTCAAAAAATAAAATATTTCAAATTTTATTTTCCCAAAAAAGGCATTGTTTCTTTGTTTTGATTTGCCCAAAGGGGGGCAAATTCCCCTTATGGTTCGTTTAAATTCAGGGATCCTTTTTTTCAAGGTTTTTCCCAAAGGGCATTGTTTCTAGGTGAGGGGGGTGCAACGTAGGTTTCCTGCTCTTTTTCTTTTGGTGGCGTAATTCGGGGGATTTTTTAAGTAACGGTGTTGCCCCACATGGCAGCATTCAGTTTTCCCTACCCTTCAGTGCAAAGCCATAAGACTATGTACCGCCAAAAAAAAAAAAAAAACTTGCAAAAATTTTAATATGATGAGTGTTTAAAAAATTGGCTCGCTACATCCATGTCACATGACATCAATAAAGGTTTTCAATTGTGCAGTTCTTCCCTGTGATCCCAGTCTGGGACTTTTCTCTTTGTACACAAAGGGCTGATTCACGGCGCAGTGGCGGTCGGGGCATGCATATGTAGGCGTAAGGGGCTCCCCTTGTCCGGGGAATTTGTGTGACTCACAACACCATAAGTCTACCCAAATTGGGGGCTCGCACCACAGCTTTTCCCCGCATCACTTACTGGAAAGGTCACCTGTGGATTGCAATTTTAACCATTTAAGAGGTGAATATAAAACTCGGAGCCCCGCCACGTTGGAAAAATCCGGGGGGGGGATGTGTTACCGGTTGGGGGTTTTTCCGTACAGAGACGGGAGAGCTGCGGACAATCCCTTAAAAAAAACATTGTGCCAAAAACCATTTTTTGGCTTTTTCACACATTGCTTTTTTTCGCTTTTTTTTTTTTTTTTTTTTTTTAGGCAAAACCTGTTCTCTTGGGGAAAAGAAGTTTTTTACAAAAACAGGTTGTGCTGAATTTTTTCCGCGGTTTTTTTTCCCGTAAATTTTGCCCCTTTGCTGTTAAAAAGTTTTGTGCCCCCCAAAACCCCCCCCCAAAAAAGAAAAGCAACTACTGAGTTTTTTGCACGAAAAATAAAAAACCCCTATCCCCCGGCTGACAGGAGAGGAAAAAGATTCTGGGAACTTAATTGTTTTTTTCCCCAGTAATTTTTTCATTCAGTTAGCCGGGACTCCCTCGAGCCTGATGCTTGCGGAGTCCCCGCGCCGAAGTGAACTGATTACCGGGGGAAACAATCTTTTTTTAATTCCCAGCAAACCCCCCATCCCCGTCCCGGAATTTTTGTCTTTTAATTTTGGGGGGCCTTTTAAAAGCCAGCTGCAGCATTAGCTCCTCCTCGCGTAAAACTTTTTAACCTTTTAATAGTTCAGGGGGGACCGACGGCGCCAAGAGGTAAGAAAAAAGTTGTTTTATTTTTTTTTTTATTACAGGAGAACAAAGGGGAAACAAGAATACATATGGTCAAAAACTGGATTTATTTCTTAAAATGTTTTTTTAATTAATGTGTGTGTGTTTTTTTTTTTTCATTTCATACAATAGATTAATAATTGATAGTTTCTAATTGACAACTCTAATTTTTTAACCTGGCTTAAATCACCTTTCAATGGGGAGGTGGCCTTAACCAACCCCTTATTAAAACCCCCCCCTTTCCACCGCTACAGGCAATGGGAAAAGACAGGCTAGTGCCAAAAAGGCGCATAAAAACAAGATGTGCCTTTTTGGGGGGGCGGGGGCAGATGTTGTAGCCAGGGGGGGGGGGGGCAAAAAAAAATCACCGTCCGTAGGCTATTTTTATCTCCCCCCCTCACTGCTTTCCCTTCTGGGGGAGAAAATCGCGGAGCCCCCCTTTTTTTTTTAAACGAATTTACAAATTTAAATCCCCCACATTATAAATTTTGCACAAACCTCATAAAATTGTTATTAAAACCATATATAAAAACTACATGAAATACATGGTTAACTGTATGTAAACCATTGCATTCATGGGGTTCTGAATAATTTACAGAAACCGGAATTTTAATTACGGCTCTTAACTATTAAAGGTATGAACTATAAATAATGTATAAATAAAATAAAAAAAATTTAATTCTCAATACATAATATTATTCTATGGATAACATTCTTTTTGATTTAAAAACTGTCTTTGGTCCATTATATGTGGGTTTTTTTTCAGCCACCGACAAAATGTCGCAAGACGGAGTGACGGGGGTTTTAAAAACACCTCAGATGCGAGAAGATCGCTCCCCATTCAATCGGGGTTCAGGAAACATTTGTGCGTTTTTCGGCCATCAAAAACGGTCTGAATTTTGACGATTGTGTGACTCCAGCCAAACTTAATTGGTGCTCATACCTTTTTTTTCACAGGAAAAAATCGCAGTTGTGAGCCCCCCAAAATTTTTTAAATTGGGCTATGTATTCCGAAATTTATCTACTTTTCCCCGGTTTTCACTGTCCAATTTCATCAAAGTGTGACCGGCCTTTAAAAAAGTCTTTGATTCTTTTTGGGGGAAAGCACTTTTTTTTTTTTTTTTTGCTGAAAATCGCCAAAGATAAAGACAATTTTTTACTTTGCTAAAAATTATAACCCCGTTTCATTTTGAAGGATTTGTGCAAAAAAAAAGCCAAAAATTTTAAAAAAATACTGGGTAGTAAAAATCAAGTAAAGGGGGCTGAAAAAAAAAAAAAAAAAAGGAACGACGCACTCGGTGCCATTCATGTTGCACAAAACATGGCCCCTTTGCACTGATTGCGGGAGCAACTTCCCAAAACAGATGCACACAGACGGTAAGAAGGACACAACGGATCAAAAATGGGGAAAAAAAAACGGATCCAGGGTCTGATAAAAAAAAAAAGTCGGTTTTTTTTCTCAGCACACCCGAAAAAACAAGGTACTGATTCGTGTAGTTTTGCAGTGTGGATTTGGTTACTGCTTTTAACAGATGAATGTGTAAAGTATCATCACACACCAAAAACATCATCACTGATCCCTGGAGATACCTCGGGGTTTTTTTAATGTTTTCCGGGGCTGCGCTTTCTAAATATTTTTAAGGGTCTGAAATTTGTCACTATTCCCACACTGTGGCACTATTTAATCACATTTTTTTTTCCATTTTGTTGCCTAACTACCAGAACAAAAACACAAATAACAAATTTTTATTGTGGTCACTTGATTGATTTTATCAGGGGCTGCTTTCCCTTAAGATTTTTAAGAAAAGTTTTTTGTTACAAATCTACAAAAACTTTGACTCCACAATGAAGGCTGTGAAGCGCCATGTGCTCGGCCCTCATCACACAATGGTGGCCAAAACCAAAACTAGGCCAAAAGAAGAGTGGAGCACTGCCCATAGCAACCAACAATTGCACTCTCATGTTACAGAGGCCCCTTTGAAAAATGAAACAACCTCTTGATTGGTTGCTATGGGAAACTGCCGCGCCAATTTTGATAAATTTCAAAAACAAAAAAAAAGAGGGATGTCAAGTTACAAATCCAAACACTACTAAATTCTGTTTTTTTCTAAAATTTTGGAAAGGATTTTTTTATTTTTAGGCCTCAAATTGTCCCATTCCTGCATTGATTTTTCCCAAATATGAGTCCGCCGGATTATTACTGTTTTCCAACCCCTCGCATGTTTTCAGCATCACTCTCCCGTTAGGTTGATCGCGTCCTTTTTAGCGTCGTTGCTCGACGTCAATTCTGCTGCTTATCAAAGCAAATTTTTTTAGCCGCTGTGAAATTGTGACGGCGCAGAGCTTGTCGCCGAGGGTAGAGCCGGCGGCTGCTCCCAGTTGTATTTCCTCACAAACATGTGTGTAATCCCACAGAACGTCGCCGCTAATTGATTTTCTTGGGGCAAAACCCTTTATAATTTCATTGTGACTTTTTCAGCGCAGGCGGCGCGGAGCTGGAGACCCTCTGCGCCCGGGGGAGGACAGCGGGTTCATACCAGGGAACACGGACAGCATTAAAACTACAAAGTCGCCGCTTTCACTGAGACACGCGATTTTTGTGAATAATTTCATTGTGCGGTTTGGGGATAATTTGGAAATGTTCTTTACTCCCTGCGGGGCGGCTCACACTCGGGCCTTTTGTTAGAAAACACATTATCGATTGCTCCACGAAAATAAAACTTGCGACATTGTTTAAATTGACTCTTTTGGACTTTCTTTTTTTTTTTATGAAATAATGATTTTCACACTCAGCTGTAAACTGCACAAAAATTTTCACCTTATGGGAAATGAAGGGCCCCACAAAATTTAATGGAAACGCTGAGATCCATATGGTTTCTTTTCAAATTTAATCTCTCTCTCTTTTTATTTTTTATTTTTTTAAAAAGGAAACATGTCGCCAAAAAAATCCCTTTTAACATCATGTAAATTAGCAGCCGTGCCGTAAGAATGGCTTCCCCCTATGATCGTGATGATAATGGGGGGAAATACCAGGCCTCAGTATTTGTGACATTACCTTCCATTTTTGACCACGTTCACACAGCGTAATAAATTCGTCCATATACGGGGCCCTGAGCCCAGACTTAGGGCACAGCAGACGGCCTTAAACACGGACGACGATCGCTTAAAAATGCTCGGACCTGGCCGTCAGCTCCCCTGACCAAAGCTGACAGCTGCATAGAATACAGGCTGCCACCCGGTCGGGGAGCCGCCGGCCAGTCCCGACATTGTAATGCGATCTTCTCCATTTATCGGCCTTCTGCTGTCCCTTACAGCGATCTACTGACCTGAAACTTACAGCCTCATATGTATTATTAGGTCTTATGGTCTGAAAATGGGTCGTATGAACCTACCCATACTGTCAGTACATGGTGTTAATTGCTTGCATGATGGCAGGTGAACCATCCAGTACACCTTTCTTTGCATTTTTTGTCACAACTAATGTTTTTCAGATCACCAAACAAAATTAAATTGTTACACAAAAAAATGTTTGACCCCCACCACAATTGTGGGTTTACCAAGCAAGGGGTACCCAAGGCCGAGCCCATGAAGTCTAGGGGGTTGTCACGGGTTACGGTGGTGGGTCTGTGGCCCTGGCGTCAGGCAAGCTGGGGGAATAATTTTACAGGGGATAGGTTAAACAGTTGGACGCCACCTGTAGTTGTCTGATCACTGAACAAGCGTCAAGAACTCTAGGGATGTTGTGGCAGCAATGACGGGCCCCTAAGGTGGGACGGTCCCTCAAAGTCTAGGGTATAAGATGAGGTGCGATAAATGAATCATCTCACACCATCCAGCGTCTTTCCATACCTTTACTTGTCAGATGATAAGGCAGGTCCCAGGGAGGCTGGTCGGGGGGAGATGTCTTTGAGAAACAGCTGAACAGGTTTGGGGGCCTCCTTAACTTTCCAATAGATGAGTCCAAACCTGCATAGAGCTAATTCACTCCAATTTTCTCCAAAGCTGTACTGCCCGTCAGTTTTTGTGGTCGGAGTCTTCCGTGATGGAACAGGTTCTTGCTTTTGTCGTGCACTGACTCAAAGTCCCTACTCCACTTGACCCTGTTACGTACCGACACTCCAAGGCTGCTTTCTGCGACCTAAGGTCCAGTAAGACTCTGGTTTTTCTATCTCTACAAACCCGAAGCTGTAGTGACACTTCGGTCTCCAGTGACCGGAGAACAATGCCGGAAGTCCAATCCTTAAGGGACTTTTATAATTCTTTCCTCTGCGCCCCTCGCCCTGCTCAACTCTTGATATCAGCACTGACTAGGCTAGGATAATATTCGTTTATCCGTACTAAACCTCCACTTTTGCACGTCTCTCTGTATTAACAGAATCTCGTTTTTTTCCAACAGGCACTAATCCTGACTTCCTCCACTCTCTCAGGAGAACTTCAGACTACTGTGTTACAGGACACTCCCCTATACACCCCTGGTGGGTGTGTCTGAAGTGTATGTGAGTAATGTCGAGTTCTTAACCCTTACCTCTCCGCACATCCTCCAGGTACTGTGTGTGCCTTCACACCAGGGCTACACAATAACACAAACACAAAATCGAGTTTTTAAATTTAGATCCTTTTTATTATTAAAGGGAACCTGTCACCAGTTTTAGCCAATGTGAAGTAAGAACCACCACCCCCTTTTAGGCTGATAAAACAGCATTTTATGATGCACCTTCATTGTTTTATCAGTCATATACATTTATCTGAAAAAAAAAAATCTTTCTCAAATTGTGCCGTCGGGACCTGCTCTGTAGCATCTGTCGGATCGCCGCCTGCTGAATGTGATTTTTTTTTCCCCAATACTTATAATCCGTAAATAGAATAGGGGCAGGCAGTGGTGATCAGTGACCTGTTAGAAGCCATACAGATGTATACCTAATCAAGACCACATTGAAGACCTCTCCAGGCCGCCCCGGAACACGAGCATATCATTAACCAAAACTGAAAATAAAAAATTAAATAACAACCAAAAGACGGATTTCATCACCAGGTAAACATTGCAATAGTATAACGGCGCCGACCTGACACTGCCTGTATTATGAGCACAATCCTGCTGACAGGTTCCTTTAACCTACAAGAAGAGTCAATATTCAGACTCTTGACCAACTGAAGAAAAAACCATAAATTCAAAAATTT
>JARQOD010011215.1:0-24308 GCA_033576555.1 Oophaga sylvatica
GTGTTGGGGTGCTGCGCCAGATGACCTGGCCTCCACAGTCACCAGACCTGAACCCAGTCGAGATGGTTTGGGGTGAGCTGGACCGCTCACCGCTTCAATTTTGAATAAATCCCCAACAGTGTCACCAGCAAAGCACCCCCACACCATCACACCACCTCCTCCATGCTTCACGGTGGGAACCAGGCATGTAGAGTCCATCCGTTCACCTTTTCTGCGTGCAAAGCAGTATTCAAAGCAAAAGGTGGCTACTTTGAAGAACCTAGAATATAAAACATTTTCAGTTGTTACACACTTTTTTGTAAAGTGTAATGTATAATTCCACATGTGTTAATTCATAGTTTTGATGCCTTCAGTGTGAATGTACAATTTTCATAGTCATGAAAATACAGAAAAATCTTTGAATGAGAAGGTGTGTCCAAACTTTTGGTCTGTACTGTAAATATTTTGGAGGATATTCTCTAAGATTCTGCAATTTTTATTGTTTTAGAGTTTTTAAAGTTGAAGGTAGACATAAGTCCTTCAATTTCCACCTTCAACCTCACATGATGATCCAGAGGAAGGCAAAAACTCCATGTGAGAGATGCTAATTGTCTGATAATAGGGGAGAAATTCTTTCCTGACTCCATATACGGAAATCAGACCCATTACAGAAGTTAGTGCTCCAAAACCTGTACTATTATATTTTTTAAAGCTATCCAGGCCCTCCTTGTACTTTTTTAGTCAATCAACCAGTACAAAAACATGGTTAGACTCTTCAGAGTAAGTCTCACTAGAAAAACAAAAACAATCCAATCTTCAATTTTACTCGCGCACCCAGGCAGGTGTCTACAGTGTCTTGAAAAAGTATTCATACCCCATGACCTTTTCCAAATTTCTTCAAGTTACACCCACAAACTTAAATGTATTTTATTGTGATTTTATGTGATATATCAAACCAAATTAGAAAGTATTTGTGATCAGTAAAGGAAATGATACATGGTTTTCTGATTATTTTTAAAATAAAAATATGAACTTTGTGGCATGCATTTGTATTCAGCCTCCTGTAGTCTACTACTGCTAAATAAAATCCTAAGTGGCCAATTGCCTCCAGAATTCCATAATTAGTGGGAGAATCTGTTCACAGGACAGCTATTAGTCTTACACTCCACAAACCTGGCTTTTATGGAAGAGTGGCAAGAAGAAAGCCATTTTTGAAAGCAAGCCATAAGAAGTCCCGTTTGCTGTTTTCAAAAAGCCATGTGGAAGACACAGCTAGCATGGGGAAGAAGGTGATATGGTCGTATGAGACCAAACTAGAACTTTTTGGGCTAAATGCAAAATGCTATATGTGACTGAAAACTAGTACTGTGCGTCACCCTAGAAACATCATTCCCGCCTTCCAACATGGTGGTAGTAGCATCATGCTGTGGGGAGGCTTTTCTTCAGCAGGGACAGGGAAGCTGGTCAGAGTTGATGGGAAGATGGATGGAGCTAAATACAGGTCAATCCTGAAGGAAAACCTATTAGAGGCTGCAAGAGATTTGAGACTGGGGCGAAGGTTCACCTTCCAGCAGGACAATGACCCTAAACATAGTGTCAGAGTTGCAATGGAAGGTTTAAATCAAAGCATATTCATGTGTGTGTTAACAGCCGACTCACAATCCAGACCTAAATCCCATTGAGAATTTGTGACAAGACTTGAAAATTCCTGTTCACAGACGCCTCCATCCAATCTCATTGAGCTAGAGCTAGTGTGCAAAAAAGAAGGGGCCAAAATGTCCCATCTAGAGGTGCAAAGCCGGTAGAGATATAATCCAAAATACTGCAGCAGGAATTTCAGTGAAAGGTGGTTCTACAACAGGGGTGGGCAATTAATTTTCCCGAGGGGCCACATGAGAGACCATGACTGTTGTGGAGGGCCGAACCAATAGCTTGAAATTAAGTTCTACTCAACTTATTAACTTATTAATATTGATTGCATCACTTAATATTGAGCAGAATTAAGTATGCTGACACCCCCTATATATATTTGAACCCCCACAGCCCCTTATATACAGCATGAGCCTCACACAGCCTCCCTATATATACAGCATGAGCCCCACATAGTCTCCCTATATACTGCATGAGACCCACACAGCCTCCATATATATACTGCATGAGCGCCACACAGCCCCCCTATATATACTGCATGAGCCCCACAGTCTCCCTATATACTGCATGAGCGCCACACAGCCTCCCTACATACTGCATGAGTGCCACACAGCCCCCTATATACACTGCATGAGCCCCACAGCCTCCCTATATATACTGCATGAGCGCCACACAGCCTTTCTATATACACTGTATGAGCGCCACACAGCCTCCCTATATATATATATATATATATATATATATATTGCATGAGCCCCACACGGCCTCCCTATATACTGCATGAGCCCCACACAGCCTTTCCATATACTGCATGAGTATACAGCCTTCCCATAGCCTCCCCATGTGCTGCACGTCACCCCCATAGAATCCCCATGTGCTGTACGTCACCCCCATAGAATCCCCACGTTCACCCCTATAGAATCCCCATGTTCACCCCCATAGAATCCCCATGTTTACTTCCATAGAATTCCCATGTTCACCTCCATAGAACTCCTCATGTTCACCTCATAGAATCCCCATGTTCACTTCCATAGAATCCCCATGTTCACTCCCAAAGAATCCCATGTTCACTTCATAGAATTCACATGTTCATCCCATAGAATTCATGTTCACCTCATAGAATCCCTGTTCACCCATAGAATCCCCATGTTCACCTATCATAGAATCCCATGTTCACCTCCCATAGAATTCCCATGTTCACCTCATAGACCCTGTTCACCCCATAGAATCCCCATGTTCACCATAATTCCCAGTTCACCTCATAGAATTCCCATGTTCACTTCCATAGAATTCCCATGTTCACCTCATAGAATCCCCATGTTCACCTCCATAGAATCCCATGTTCACCCATAGAATCCCCAGTTCACCTCCATAGAATCCCCACGTTCACCTCCATAGAATCCCCATGTTCACCCCATAGAATCCCCATGTTCACCTCCATAGAATCCCCATGTTCACCCATAGAATCCCATCACCATAGAATCCCCACGAATCACTTCCCCCATAGAATCCCCACGTTCACCTCCATAGAATCCCCATGTTCACTTCCATTGAATCCCCATGTTCATACACATGAAAAAAAAAATAACACCACATACTCACATCAGTCCCGTTCCCAGGTGCCCTGCTGCTGCTGTTGCTGTCTCCGATGCGCTGACTCACCGCGGTACACAGCTGATGCGATGACATGACGTCATCACTTCAGCTGTTTCACACGCTGATTGGTGGAGGAAGTGGCCTGAGGCCCCTCCTCCACCAATGCTGACTGCGCCTAGACTCTGTGATTTTCAACCTTTTTTGAGCCGCGGCACACTTTTTATACTTTGAAAATCCTGGGGCACACCACCAACCAAAATAGCACAAAATGACACTAAAACAGTCATATTATACATAGCGTGCATCAGGAAACACGCATTGCAACCCGCAACGTGTGAAAGCACCCTTATTGTACACGTCTCCTACCTACCGTATATACTCGCGTATAAGCCGACCCGTGTATAAGCCACCCCCCTAATTTTGCCACAAAAAACTGGGAAAACTTATTGACTCGTGTATAAGCCGGGTGTATAAACTGCCCTCCTGCTCTGTGCTGCCCCCGTCCTGCTCCTTGCTCCCCCATCCAGCTCTGTGCTCCCCCATTCTCCTCTGTACTCACCCCTTCCTGCTCCGTCCTCCGCTGTGCTCCCCCATTCCTTCTCCGTCCTCCTGTGCCCCCCCTCGTCCTGCTCCATGCTCCTCTGTGCCCTCCATCCTCTCCCCCCGTCCTGCTCCGTGCTCATTGTCCTCCTCCATCCTCCCCCCATCCTCCGTTCTCCCCCCATCCTCCTCCATGCTTACCCCGTCCTCCCCGTCCTGCTCCATGCTTCCCCGTCCTCCTCCATGCTTCCCCCGTCCTCCCCCGTCCTGCTCCATGCTTCCCCGTCCTCCTCCATGCTTCCCCCGTCCTCCGTTCTCCCCCCGTCATCCTCCATGCTTCCCCCGTCCACCGTTCTCTCCCCTCCACCGTGCTCCCCATGCCTTCCATGCTTCCCCGTCCTCCTCCATGCTTCCCCGTCCTCCGTTCTCCCCCCGTTCTCTTCCATGCTTCCCCGTCCTCCGTTCTCCCCCCCCGTCCTGCTCCATGCTTCCCCCGTCCTCCGTTCTCCCCCCCCATCCTCCATGCTTCCTCCATCCACTGTTCTATCCCCGTCCAGCTCCGTGCTCCTTGTCCTCTCCTCCATCATACTCACCCCTCCCCGTGCCATCGCTGAGGGTCCCTGCAATCCTGCGTTCTCCCTGTCTTCCTGCAGCTCTCCGGCACTGAGCGGTGACGTAATACCGCTCATTAAGGCCATGAATATGGAAGCCACGCCCATGGGAGTGGCGTCGCGTCCATATTACATGACCTTAATGAGCGGGTATTACATCACCGCTCAGCGCTGGAGACCTGCAGAGCCGGGGAGAATGCAGGATTGCAGGGAACCTCAGCGATGGCACGGGGAGGGGTGAGTATGATCCTAGCCACCGGCTCCTGGCACCATAGTTTGGGGAACTTTCCCCACGGCACACCCGACCATGTGTCGCGGCACACTAGTGTGCCGCGGAACACTGGTTGAAAATCACTGGTAGAGAGACAGCGAGTGGGTGGGCACGGTGCAGCCTGCGGACCTCAGGTTTTCAGCCCCACGGCTGTCTCGGTCCGCGGGCCGGACTGAGACAACAAGAGGGCCGGATGTGGCCCGCGGGCCGCACTTTGCCCAGGTCTGTTCTACAAAGTATTGACTCAGGGGGGGGCTGAATACAAATACATGGTACAATTTTCAGATTTATAATTTAAAAATATTTAGAAAATCATGTATTATTTCCTTTATTTCCTTTACACTTCACAAATACTTGCTACTTTGTGCTGCTGTGTCACATAAAATACCAATAAAATATTTTTAAGTTTGTGGGTGTAACATGAAAAAATGTGGAAAAATTCATGGGGTATAAATACTTTTTTAAGGCACTGTAAATTGAAAAACTTGGACAGCAGGTAAAACAAGTGTCCTGCTAACGTGGTAGAAACTCGCTGTCACAAAAGAAGACACTATTGTTAAAAAAAAGTCATATGATAAGTAGGACGATTAAAAAATATGCAGTGTGGGGTGAGGACATCTTTGAAAAATATCTGAAACTGAACCACACTCACTGTATGGTGCAACTAACATATGGAAAGAACCGGAAGTTGATACAAATACCAAGTGTAACTGATGCCTTTCATGTCGGAACATATTATAGAAAATGGATTTATTCTGTAATATGTCATAATTAGAAATAATGTAAGTAGTATACAGAATCGGAACATTTCCAGTCATCTGCACTGGAGAACATGATGGTTGTCAGTCAAAAAATTTCTACTTATCGATGACTGATACAAAGCTTTTATTTTTTCTCTATCATTGTATGTCCTACTCACTCTACAACTTAAAGTTATGTCAAAGTTTTGATGAATGAATGCCACTATCTGTATAGTGTAAATAATGTTTTATGCGTGTGTGAGTAGGTTGCGGGATGCAGTGACAGACAGGAGGCACGAGAGGCAGAGCAAGGGTTAACAACTTTACTTTTACAGTGGAATACTCCACACAGGGAGATAAGTAGTTAAATACAGAATTAAACAGTTAAATGAAGATTCCGATAGTTCAATGGCAAGGGAAATGCAGAGTCAATAAACAATGGGTAAGGTAATGGCAGTTCTTTGGGGTAACTTATCAGTTCCTCAGGCTGTGGGAGTTGCAGGGAAAACAATGGCGCCACGATGGCTTGCACAATGCTGGTCCAACGAGGTCCTGTGAACAACAACGATCCGTCTTCTGGCGGCAGCGGTCGGTCTCCGGTACCTTCAGCTGAGCCCTTAGTCCATAGTTTGATGTAGCCGTGACAGGAAAGGCCACAGCACTATCCAGGTCCAACACAGACCGAGAAGTATATACTGGCAACTCAGGGCATAAACATCTGTCCGCACCCGATTTCACTCAGGCGGCATATGTATGCTGTACTCACGGCCACGGAGCGTTCGGCACCTTGATCTCTGTTAGTCACCGGGTAATCTGCACTTTTCTCACTCACGTCCCCGCTGGTGGTGGCGGGGATCAACAGACGCCGGCTTGCGCAATGTCGGTGCTCGAGGGCCGGAGTACTCCTCTCTCCCTGCTGCGCACTGACTTCTCCAGCCAAGACTGACTGCTTCCGCTGCTTAGCCACGCCCCCTGCTTCATGGTGCAAAGGTCTGTCTGGTCTCTTATTCTTTCCCTCGGACAACAGAGGAGACAGCCCCGACAGTTCTGGACCTGGCACAGGACTGGTACCCACGGCCCGGTCATTCTCCTTACACTCCCCCTCTCCTTTAGCTCGCTATTCAACTGGCGAGAGTTCCTGCCATAAGCATTGACACTCCTCCATCTCTTGGATGATTCGCAGCCAAATAAATTGGTCTTGTTCATAATGGTTGGGTGGTATTCCAGCTGTTTTCCGTTCTGTGCGGCGTAAATCAGGTTGAGTAGACGAGTCAGGTTGAGTGGTGGAGTCAGGTTGAGTGGGTGAGGACAGGGATGCGCCAGGTTCAATGGAGCAGCCATCTCAGGAGTTTCAGGCTCCTGTACTTCTTCTGTGTCTATAATATGGCGGGTCGGAGTATTCTTCCTCTTCCCAATCATAAGCTATAGAAGGGGGTGTTTCAGGAGCGATTTGCGCCCTCTCCGGTTGATCTGGGTCTCGTGACAAGCAAGGGTGTAGCATGTTTCGATGGACCACTCAAGTGGGGGCGTCTTCTTCTCCTTCAGGTTTGAATCTCATAGACTGGACCATAGACCGGTCCAATTCGGCGTTTCACCCGGTACGGAGTCTTTTCCCATCGATATTCCAACATGCCTCGAGGTCGTTTGTCTCGAACCAGTACTCGGTCTCCGGTTTCGAGAGCTGTCCCTCGCAGGGGCATCTTCTCTTAGTGCTCGACCTCGAGCTGACTGGAGTAGCATTTCTGGTTGAGGCGCACATCACTGAAAAGATGTTCCAAATTCATCTATAATGAATAAATGTTAACTTTATTTTATTTATAGGGCACTGGAAAAAATTGAAATTCCAAATATAAGCACAAGAATGTTTGAGCCAATGAAGAATCTATCTCACATGTAAGTATCTGCAGGAAGAGTAACTGTTACACGTGCTAGGACAGTCATGCATTTCCCACCGTGAGCCTAATTTATCATGTACGATTCTAGTTGTATTCTAAATGACTTCTTTTATATTTTCCATATTCAATCATAACATTAGAAGTCAGGGCCGGCCCCAGGTTTTTATGGGCCCCGGGCGAAAGATACTGCAGAGAAATATAGGTATAGTACAATGCCAAACACTTCTCTTCTTTCATTACATGAGTGATATCTATTGTAAAATGTGCAATAGCTCAAAAACCTCCAAATCCTCACAGCGCACAGTACAGACTGGACAGTACAGTCCTCCATGCAATATTATGGGCACCACATAGTCTCCCCCTCATCACCCATATAATACCCCATGCAGGATGTCACCCCCCCATCCCCCATATAATGCTCCATACAGAATACTGAACTCAATATAATGCTCCATACAAAATATGGCGCTCTCCTCTACACTGTGCTGCGTTCTGCACTGTTACGGCTCAGGAAAGGGCGCTGTGGAAAGACTCCCCATTATCATCATCATTGCCTGCCCATTATCATCATCATTTCCTCCCCATCCTCATCATTGCCTGCCCATCATCAACATCATCATTGCCTACCCATCATCATTATCATCATTGCCTCCCCATCATCATATCCTCCCCATCATCATCATCATTGCCTCCCCATCATCATCATCATCATCATTGCCTCCCCATTAATATCATCATCATCATCTTCCCATCATCATTGTCTCCCCATCATCATCATCATCATTGCCTCCCCATTAATATCACCATCATCGCCTCCCCATTATCATTGCCTCCCCATCATCATCATCATCATCACCATTGCCTCCCCATTAATATCATCATCATCGCCTCCCCATTATCATTGCCTCTCCATCATATCATTGCCTCCCCATTAATATCATCATCATCTCCCCATCATCATTGCCTCCCCATCATCATCACCACTGTTGTGAATGGGTTTGAGATGAGTTCTGAGCAGAGGCTCCCTCTGGTGGTTACAAGCGGTACTAGTGAGGATTGTGAGGACTGGGAATCAGGTGTTACTGATTGGTCTTATATAAGGGAGTCATTTTCCCATCAGGGTTGCCGGTGATCAATTGTTCTGGTCTGAATCCTTCTTTCCAGTTTCCCTTGTAGCCTGCTGTGTCGTGTCTGCATCTCCTGCTATCAGATAAGACAATTTCTTATTTTGTGTTTTTGCTATATTTTTGCATTTTGTCCTGCACTTCTGTGGGGGCCTTCAGGGTCCCCTCCGGGGGCTTTTGCCCTCTCAGTTTAGTCCAGCCACTGTGTTTTGTACTTTTGCTTTTTCCAGTTTTTTTTCAGTGGCTGCTGTTTTGTTTTTGTTACACCAGAGAACTAATTTAGGTGGTAGAGGTCGTGTGATCTCAGGTGATTTTGAAATTAGTAGAGTTGGTGTTTTTTCAGGGTTTTCTGAGATTGCAGTAAGTACCCTTCCTATGCTTTTCTATTTAGATAGTTTGGGCCCCAGCGTTTGCTCATACTATTTTCTTTCTGTGTCAGTATTTCCTCTTGTCTAACCGCCATTACATGTTTGGGGGCTTTCTATTATCTTTGGGGTTCTGCTCCGGGGCAGATAGCTTTCCTATTTCTATCTTTAGGTGTAGTTAGTTTCTCAGGCTGTGACGAGGCGTCTAGGACCAACGTAGGAACGCTCCACGGCTGCCTCTAGTTGCGGTGGTTAGTCAGGGTACTGCAATCTCATAGATTCCAACTGCTCTGGTGTATTGCCTTTTTTACCTGCACTCCTCAGCTACCGAAACATAACAGTATCACCGGCCATAAAAATTGTATGGTACTCACAGAAGGGAAAAAATATTTTGAAGGAAGAAAAGTTGTCAGAGATATTTTTCTGTTTGTTGCATTTTTTTTTTTTTGTAACACCCCTTCAGGGCTACCACGGTACGCTGGGTGTTATGGGGGGGTCTCACCTCTTTAGGGCGCAGTGCCTCCACCCGAATCTTGATTGGAGCTCTCTCTAGGACTGCAGAAGGACTGTTATCTTCTGCCAGGGACTGATTCGGGAAACCCCTGCCTATAGCTCAGTACACACTCACCCAAAACAGGAGTAAAACAGTTTAACTGGTTTATGGATATGCAGCAGAAATGAAGTGTATTTAAAGAAACAACATGCAATACAGATAACGGTGCTCTATAAAAATCATATACACATCACAACCTAATTCTTTCCCCAACCCTGCAAATATAACATAGCAGGGTTCCCCTTTTCTTGTATTAACCCAGTCCTAACGTTGGGGCCCAGTTGCCGCGGATGTTGGCGCGCAAATTTATAACCGTTGGTGCACTTAGATGCTCACGAAGGTAAATAGTCTGGGCGTAGTGTACTCACTGTAACAGGCTGGTTGAACCACAAGTCTCGAAAAGGGGCACTCACGGTGCGTCTCAACCGGTTGTAGTTTTCCCTGGACCCCAAACTGGGGCGGCAGGATTCAGGCCTTTATACGGTGGGAGTGCCGGTAGAACTCTCCGAGTCCTTAACGTTGCTTGCTTCACCTGGTGACCGGGCTGCGCTCTCTCCAGATTCGCAGGTATATCAGAGGGGACTGGAACGCTCCGCTCTTTAGAGGAATACAAGTTCACAGCGCTCCATCTTTTACATGAACAAACCACTCTCTCCCTTTCTTTCACTTCCTCACCAGCTTCCTCCCCTAAGTCCCTCCTCCCTCCTATCCCTCCAAGCTGTGTCATCTGACCAAAACAAGGGTCCATGGGAATTGTAGTCCCCCGCAGCTCAGGGAAAAAACCATTAATGTCTGAAGGTCCCTGTTTAACAGCAGCTGCAAAACTCTTCTTAGTGTCTGTAAATCCCAGTATACCAGTAGCTGCTCTGACAGTTCCATGTGCAGGTGTTACATTCTCCCCCTGGTGAGTCATTGAAAGTGTCCCATCACGACATGAGGACTCACCACCTGAAAAATGAATGGGGGTTAAGGCATCCTGACTAACACCAAATTTACATGCATACAAACCACCTCCTGGACACATGGAAGATACCGAGAAATAAGGCCAAACAGAATTTGAATTTGGGTGTATCAACCTGGGGACCTCAGTGGTATGTCCCATTCTGTCATAAGTCAACATCGTGGGTGGCCTAATGTCCCGCTTGGGACGAGTGTGTACCGAGGGGCCCACCTCCTCAGTCCCCGACTCTTGTCTCTCAAGAACGGGCTCCACCAGGTGAATCTCTTCATTCAATAAATGTCCCTCTTCTGAACTTTCCTCCAATTGTGGGCGGGGTGCACTCGCCTCCTGACAAATGTCCCTTTTCTTTGTTTCTACTTCAGGGGTCTGGTTTTCAGGGTCTACGCCCATGGGGCATGGGTCCTCGATCCACCTGTAGCTCCATTGACAGTCAGGTCCCCATTCATCCCCAGACTCGCTGTCACATCCTCCTGAGGCAACTCCAGTCTGGGGTGGGTTTTTACACCTTGGACTTCTCCTATTGCACTGAAGAGTTGTATGACCTCCTTGAGTTGGCAATGGGGGTAAAGGGATGTTTTTTTCCCACAGGCAACAGATGATGTCGATGATAGGTTTTAACAGCTCCACCCCCTTTTTCGGGCTTCACTCTGTAGGCCGGAACACCGGGCAACTTCTCCATCACCACGTAAGGGTCAGGACACCACCGATCAGCAAGCTTGTGCTTCCCAGGAAGGCCCAAAAGCTGAATAAGAACTCTGTCTCCAGGTAGTAAAACTTGTTCTCGAACCCTACAGTCGTAGCGAGTCTTATTGCGCTTCCCTGACCGACCAGAGGCCTGCTCTGCCAATTTGTAAGCTTTTGTCAAATCTTCTTTTAGCTGGGAAACATATTTTAAGTAGGTCTTCCCATTAGAACGGTCAATGGATGTCCCAAAACTAATATCCACGGGTAGTCGGGCTTTTCTTCCAAACATGAGGAAATAAGGAGAATATCCAGTTGACTCATTTGTGGTGCAATTGTAGGCATGAACCAACTGGCTCACATGCCTGCTCCAGTGTCCCTTCTTCCTGGGATCTAAAGTGCCTAACATGTTCAGAAGGGTACGGTTGAATCTCTCAGGTTGAGGATCCCCTTGGGGGTGATATGGCGTGGTTCTGGATTTCTTGATCCCACAGAGAGCGCATAGCTCCTTGATTAGTCTACTTTCGAAATCTCTTCCTTGATCGGTATGGATGCGGGCAGGCAGCCCGTAATGTACAAAGAACTTCTCCCATAATGTTTTTGCCACAGTATTTGCCCTTTGATCTTTAGTGGGGTAGGCCTGGGCATATCGGGTGAAATGGTCAGTGACCACTAACACATTATGACATTGCTTTCATCAGGCTCGATGGAGAGGAAATCAATGCACACTAGTTCAAGTGGGCCATCACTGGTAATTTTCACAAGGGGGGCTGTTCTCAAAGGCAAGGTTTTTCTCAACACACACCGGGAGCATGATTTGCAGTATTCTTCAATATCCGCTTCCATGCGAGGCCAATAGAATCGGTCGGCCACGAGACTCGTAGTCTTTTCGATGCCAAGATGTCCATGGTCATCATGCAGGGACTTCATGACCATCTTCCGAAATCGGGTGGGTAACACCAGCTGTCTGCGGACTCCTCCCTTCTGGCCCCTTGTCTCTCGATATAGTAGCCCATTTCTTACTACTAGCGACTCTAGCTGCCGAGTCAGCAGGACAGACTCCTCTGTTCTTAATGCATTCTTTTCGGGCCTCCAGCCCCTCTTCACCCACCATCGAACTACCCCCACTGACTGATCCTCCTGCTGCGCCGTCCTGACTTGATTATGAGTCAGCTGAGGGAGAGAGTCTGGGGTTACATTTGTCACTCGACAGTACGACAACGGGAGCGCTTCGCTAGATGCTCCTAAGAATTTAGCACAGCACTGCAGAGTGAGGGCATCAGTTCGATGTCTATGGCACAGAGTCTTCACCTCAGGGGCAGGGACCTCTATCCATCCTCCTTCTTCTTCCTCATTTAAAGGTTCACTAGGCAGGCGAGAGAGTGTGTCTGCATCAATGTTACTGATCCCTGGTCGATATTTTAAGCTGAAATCATACAGAGAGAGTGCGGCAAGCCACCGGTACCCCGTGGCATCCAGTTTTGCTGTGGTTCTCACGTAGGTTAATGGATTGTTGTCGGTATGAACCACGAAGCGTACCCCATAGAGGTAGTCATGCAGCATGTCCACTACAGCCCATTTCAGAGCCAGAAACTCCAGTTTGTGAGCTGGGTAGTTGCGTTCACTGGGAGTCAATCCTCGACTAATGTAGTAAACGGGACGTAGACAGCCATCATGGTCCTGATAGAGAATCCCTCCTAGTCCGTCGAGAGAAGCATCTATATGTAACACATATGGTTTACTGGCGTCTGCATAGGCCAACACTGGAGTTTGGGTCAAACATGACTTCAGTTTCTCGAATGTCTCGTCGCATAAGGGTGTCCATCTTTCCCCAAAAGGTTCATTAACTCGGAAGTAGTCTCTTTTCCCTGACCTTGAGGGGCGGGCTGTCCCGCCGGAAGGGGATACCCCTGGGTAAGAGCAGTTAATGGCTTCGCAATCCGAGAGTACTGGGGTACAAATCTTCGGTAGTATCCACAGAATCCTAAAAAGGACCTAAGCTCCCCCAGCTTGGTGGGCTTAGGCCAGTTTACCACAGCCTCCACTTTGGCGGGGTCGGTGGAAATTCCTTCTCTGCTGACTATGTGCCCCACATATTTCACAGTCGTCTGGCAAATCCGGCACTTATCAAGGGACAACTTCAACCCAGCCTCCTTCAACCGATCCAGCACCTTGAACAACCGCTGGTTGTGTTCTTCCAGAGTCTTCCCAAAAACAATAAGATCATCGAGATAAACCAAGACCTCACGTAAGTGCATGTCCCCTACTACTTTGTCCATACATCTCTGAAAAGTGGCCGGAGCACCTGTCAGTCCTTGAGGCAGTCTTTGAAACTCGAAGAACCCAATGGGGCAGATAAAAGCGGTCTTCTCTTGATCTTCCTTTGACATGGGTATCTGATAGTAACCACTCCGGAGATCTAACACAGAAAACCATTGGCTCCCTTGCAGGCAATCTAAAGCTTCATCAATTCGGGGCACAGTGTACTGGTCAGGAACCGTACGTTTGTTCAAAGTACGATAATCCACACACATCCGAATAGCTCCATTTTTTTTCGAGCAATCACAATGGGGGAAGCATATGGGCTACTAGACTCTATGATGACTCCTGTGTCTAACATACCGCGTAGATGCTGCCTAACATCTTCGATATCCGCCGGGGCCAATCTTCGGGATCTCTCTCGGAAAGGCTTTTGATCTTTCAACCGAATGCGATGCTCTACTCCTTGGGCGAGGCCCATGTCCCATTCACCCAAGGAGAAAGCCGCCCCCCGCATCATCATGCCGTCGATGACTAGCCTCCTCTCTTCTCCTTTCAGCTCACTTCCTTCAAACAAGGGTCAAAGCTTTCAGGCTGCAGTTCCCTCTTCTCCTCCTCCGTCCTCACATAGGCTTCCAGACAGACTGGGTGGATGGATAGGGTCTGCGAGTACTTTTCTCCCCCAGCTTCACGACACCACTGAGCTAACGTACGGAAAATGTTGGCATTTGTTCCCACTATGACAGGTGTGGGTCTCTCATCTGCCTCTGCCTCCGGGCAGATTAGCGCTATAATGGGTATCTCTTTATCCACTCCAACAACAGTCTCTGGGAATCGTAGTGTCACGGACACGTATCCTCGGTAGGGATAGCTATGTTCACTCAGTCCCCACACCACGAGTCCAGACAGCGGTTTCAGAGGCACATTGGATAAATATCTCTTATACCATCCTTCAAAAATGATGGACACTTGAGATCCGCTATCCAGCAATACTGAACAAGATTTACCATTGATATATGCGGGGACATGCGGGGCTGGTCCCACTAACCCTTCAGGCAGTGTTTTCGATGAGGCACTATTGGATGGAGAGGTAGAGTAGGTCTTAGTTGCTGATGGGGCTCAGTATGGGGTTCTACTGGCCCCCTTTCCCGTTTCCCGACTGCCTCGGAGGGAGGTGGGGAGAATGTGAAGAGTTCTTTGAGCTCCACCTCTTTGGACACTGACGAGCTATATGGCCTGGACTCCCACAGACAAAGCACCCTTCTGGTTTCCTACTTTCCACTCTACACAGGTCATCATTCTCTCTTCCTGAAGCCAGGGTCTGCTTCTCGGCTACCTCTGCAGCACTTTGTAACCGCTGTATTGTCTTGGCCTGAGCACTAACAATTGAGTAATCTGCTCCCCCTGTTTCTCGATGACTTTCAGCAGTTCCCTCTCTCGGCAGTCGGCTGCTGGCTTCAAAGCAACAGTAGTCACCCGAGGGGAGGTCTTCTCTCTTGCGGCCAAAATAACCTCTTCCTTGCGAACTTCCTTAAGCAACCATGAAAAGAACCAGGAATCTTCTCTTTATCACAAGACCTCATCCGCTGAGCAATTGGATCATGAGTGAGAGCTCCTCGGAGTACTTGGTCCAGACGACACTGATCAACTTCTTTAGGGCTGACTCCACCTTTAGATACTATTCTATGAACCATCTTATCCAATCGGTATAGATAGTCGGACATCTTCTCATCTGGTTGTTGGTAGGTGGTACGAAGTTTATAGAGTAGATCAGTAGCATCTTCAGGGGATCCAAAAGCATCTTCTAAAGCACTCATATAATCTTGATAAGTTGCTAGTGGCTTGCTCCGCCAAGCAGCCTGCACCACTTCCATAGCAGTACCCTTCAAACTTTCTACTATTCTTTGCTTCTTCACGGCATCAGTGCACTGCCACTCTTCTAAGCACAGTAAAGTGACATCCCTCCAAGTATCATATTCTTCTTCTCCAGCAGGGGTGGGGAGGGCACCCGAGAAGGTTCTTAAACGACGGTAGTTCCCTTCTGGCTGCATCTTTGCAAACTGACTGACTAACTTTTCCATAGCGGTCATAAGCACATCAACAGGGGCCGCTGTCTCTTCAGGACTGGTTCTAAGGGGAGTAGAGGGCGGGACGTATACTAGTCTTCCTAGACTGAGTGGTTGATTCCTGTTGCCGGGTCTCAACTTCGGACTCATTAGGCCAAATGATCTTCCATTGTCGACCATACTCTGGGGACACGGCTATCATGGATGGGAAGTAATCTTTCCTCAAGATCTGCCCGGTTGAGATCAGGGCTATGGGTAACTGTCCCCCCTTTTCCTTTCTGCGGTCGACCACTTCAGGGTGGGCAAGTTCAGTGAGTCGGTTAACTATTTTCAGTATCTCTTCATCAGATGCATCACAGAGCTCACCACTCACTGCAAAGCTTTGTCTAGCTGTAACATCCATCTCTTCACACCACAAATATACTTCTCGTTCTGTTAAAGTCTCCATAGTAAATACTCCTGTGTTAGTTCTGGATCTCAGCAGTGCCTCCACTGTAACACCCCTTCAGGGCTACCACGGTACGCTGGGTGTTATGGGGGGGTCTCACCTCTTTAGGGCGCAGTGCTCCACCCGAATCTTGATTGGAGCTCTCTCTAGGACTGCAGAAGGACTGTTATCTTCTGCCAGGGACTGATTCGGGAAACCCCTGCCTATAGCTCAGTACACACTCACCCAAAACAGGAGTAAAACAGTTTAACTGGTTTATGGATATGCAGCAGAAATGAAGTGTATTTAAAGAAACAACATGCAATACAGATAACGGTGCTCTATAAAAATCATATACACATCACAACCTAATTCTTTCCCCAACCCTGCAAATATAACATAGCAGGGTTCCCCTTTTCTTGTATTAACCCAGTCCTAAACGTTGGGGCCCAGTTGCCGCGGATGTTGGCACGCAAATTTATAACCGTTGGTGCACTTAGATGCTCACGAAGGTAAATAGTCTGGGGCGTAGTGTACTCACTGTAACAGGCTGGTTGAACCACAAGTCTCGAAAAGGGGCACTCACGGTGCGTCTCAACCGGTTGTTAGTTTTCCCTGGACCCCAACTGGGGGCGGCAGGATTCAGGCCTTTATACGGTGGAGTGCCGGTAGAAACTCTCCGAGTCCTTAACGTTGCTTGCTTCACCTGGTGACCGGGCTGCGCTCTCTCCAGATTCGCAGGTATATCAGAGGGGACTGGAACGCTCCGCTCTTTAGAGGAATACAAGTCCACAGCGCTCCATCTTTTACATGAACAAACCACTCTCTCCCTTTCTTTCACTTCCTCACCAGCTTCCTCCCCCTAAGTCCTCCTCCCTCCTATCCCTCCAAGCTGTGTCATCTGACCAAAACAAGGGTCCATGGGAATTGTAGTCCCCCGCAGCTCAGGGAAAAAACCCATTAATGTCTGAAGGTCCCTGTTTAACAGCAGCTGCAAAACTCTTCTTAGTGTCTGTAAATCCAGTATACCAGTAGCTGCTCTGACAGTTCCATGTGCAGGTGTTACATTTTTTTTTCCCTCTGTATCTCTGGGTGCTGGGGAGGATCTTTTCTCCCAATGGAGTTTGCACAGTTGTCTGGCCGTGTGGATCAGCTTGCACTGAGGTTCAGAGTATTGCTGCATATCTTGCTAGGTTGCCTGTTGTGGAACCTAGGATCCCCATGCCAGATTTGTTTTTAGGGGATCGAGCTAAGTTTCAGAATTTCAAAAATAATTGTAAATTGTTTCTTGCCTTAAAATCTAAGTCCTCAGGAAACGCAGCGCAGCAGGTTCAAATTATCATCTCTCTCCTGCGCGGCGATCCTCAGGATTGGGCTTTTTCCCTGATACCTGGGGATCCTGTTTTGAGTGATGTTGATGCATTTTTTCAGGCTTTGGGGTTATTGTACGATGAGCCTAATGTCACTGATCAAGCTGAAAAAGCCTTGTTGGCATTAAATCAGGGGCTTGATGACGCTGAGTTATACTGTCAGAGATTCCGTAGGTGGGCCGTCTGACCAAGTGGAATGACGACGCTTTGGCGGCCCTTTTCCGGAAGGGTCTGTCAGATAATGTAAAGGATGTTATGGTGGGATTCCCTGTCCCCTCTGGTCTCAATGATTCTATGTCATTAGCGATTCAAATTGCAGACGTTTGCGTGAGCGGAGAAGTATGCGTGGAGTGGTTGTTGCCTTGTGAGCCAGCTGCTGAGCCCATGCAGTGTGATGGAGTGGTGTCTGGGCACAGCGTCTGAGTTTCGAAAAGCGCAATGGGTTTATGTTTCTACTGTGGTGATGCCTCTCATGCTATTTCAGTCTGCCCTAAGCGGGAAGACATTTTGCACGCTCAGTTGTCTTGGGTAGTGTTCAGACTAGTTTTTATTAACTGTCCCTTGATATGCTCTTGTCCTCATTTTTGCTCACTTTCGTTGATTCGGGCAGCTATTAACCTGATGGATTTGATTTTGCAAAACGTTTGGGTTTTCCCCCTTTTGATACCCCTAAAAGTCTTTCCTTTACTGGGGATCGATTCTCCCCCCTTTGGGGGAAATAAACCCCAGTTTTTACTCAGGTGATAATGAGGGTTGAACCTGATCACCAGGAGTGCTGAAATTTTTGTTCATATAATCTGCAGACATTATAGTGCTGGGGTTTCCCTTGGTTACAGTCTCTTAATCCTGTTTTGGTTTGGAAATTGTGTCTTTAACCTTTGGGGGCTGCCATGTGTTAATACCAACACTCCTGTTTTTTCTGCCTCCCCCCAGGCTGAGGATGTTCCTGACTTTTTTTTGATTTTTTGATGGTTTAGCGAAAGTAAATCTGATCCTTACCTCCCCATAGGGCTATGACTGCGCTATTGAATTAGGCCAGGTAGAAAATTCCCTAAAGGTCGCCTTTTTAACTTGTCTGTACCTGAACATGACGCTATGCGGTTTTATATCAAGGAATCATTGGGAAGGGTCAATAGACCTTTCCTCTTCCCCCTTAGGGCCGATTTTTTCTTTGGGGCCCAAAAAAAGATGGTTCATTAGGCCCGTGTATTGATTATCGTCTCTTGAACAATTTTTACTGTGAAATTCAATACCCTTTACCTTGATTTCTGACCTGTTTTCCCCAGGGTGAAAAAACGCTACTTGGTTTACCAAGCTTGACCTCAGGGGGGCGTATAACCTATTCCATTAAGCAGGGGATGAATTGAAGACGGCATTTAACACCCCTGAAGGGCTTTTGAGTACCTTGTGATGCCCTTTGGGCCACTAATGCTCCTTCCGTCTTCCAGTCCTTCATGAATGACATTTTAGGGATTTTGTGGACAATTTTGATTGTTTATTTGGATGATATCTTGATTTTTTAAAAAGGGACCTGGACTTCAGGAAAACATTTTGAACTGTATTCAAAATTTGGAGAGAATGTTTGATGTAAAGGGGATCAAAGGTCTTTTTGGCGTACAGAAGATCTATTCTGGATTCATTTTCCCCTCTGTTATTAAATGACCCCCAAGGTTCTCCATCTGTTGGGTCCCAACTTGGCTCCAGGATTTTGGTTTTCAATTTTTTTAAATTATTTTTTCTCATTTTTAAACCATTAACTGATTTACCGAAGGGTTCTTGTGGGTGATTGGCCTCCTGGGCAGGGCTCTGCGTTTCAGGAACTTAAGCAGAGATTACTTCTGCTCCTGTTATAACGGCCAGCCGATTTTTTCTCTGCCATTTCAGGTGGAGGTTGATTTCCCTGAAATTGGGGCAGGTGCGTTTTGTCCAAAAAGTCCAGAGACCTCTTAAAGTAACCTTGTGCCTTTTTCTCCGAAAATTTCTCTACTGAACCTAATTATGCGTGGGTAATCGGGGGTATTGCCCTGAGTGGGCTTTGAAGAGGGAGACTTGCTGGAGGTGCAAAATCAGGTGGTGGTCCTTAGACCAAAGAATCTGGTCTATCTGGAAACTGCCAAGCGACTCAATCTAAAAGGCCAGGTGGGGTTGTTTTTCAAACAGTTTTAATTTTGTGGTTTCCTTTCTTCCTGGCACAAGAATGTTAAGGCGGATCCCTCTCGAGGAGTTTCCTTCGGACTCTCCTGAGCTAACGATCCCTTTTATTGAAGGGGGGTGTAGTTCTTTCCGCCATCCGCCCAATTTTTTAGACTTCTTGGGGGGGGTGTCAGGAGGATAGGCCCGAGCGCTGCCCTGTTGGAAAATTGTTTGTCCCGGACCAATGGAAAAAGAGTGTGTGTCTGAGATTCATTGTTCCGCCATTGGCTGGGCAACCCGGATTTTTGGTACAGAGACTTGGTTTAGTCGGTCCTTTTGGGGGGCCTACCTTGTCTCGCGGTGTCAGGGAATTTTTGCGTCCTGGGGACCTTGCTCTCGCTCCAAGCCTTGCTCCGCTCTATGGTTTTTGAGCCATTGCCTGTCCCCAAAGACCATCCCCCCCATATCTCTATGGATTTCATTTCCGATTTCCTGTTTTCAGGAATCCCCATCGGGGTTTAATTTTTGTGGGGGGTTTTTCCCAAAAAATTTTACATCTTGGGGCCATTACCTAAGTTGCCTTCCCCCTCTAAATTGGGTTTTCCCTTTTTTCCCTTTTGGGCATTTTGGTTGGGTTTACACGGTTTTCCTGAAAATTTTTGTGTCTGACAGGGGGTTTTCCGGGTTTTTTTTCCAGATTTTGGAGGCTTTTTGTTCAAACTGGGGTTAATTTTGTTTTTCCCCCCGGCATTTCACCCTCAGACCAATGGCAAATGGGAAAAACAAACCAGACATTGGAAAATTACTAAGATTTTTTGTGTCTCTGACAGGGACGGGTTTTCTTTTTTGCCTTTGGCGATTTTGCTTTTTAAAATGGGGTTTCTCCCCCACTTTGATTCTCCGTTTTTTGTAATTCTGGGTTTCACCCTCGTTTTTCTTCAGGACAGACGGGGCTTCTTCTGTCCGGGTTTTTTGACTCGTTTTTGACGATGCAGCTTTTTTGGGCCAGGTAGGGGGGGGGTTTGTCCCCCCGGGGAAAAGGGGCCCCCAGGGGGTTTAAAAACCCCGGCATAGGACGAGGTCCTGGGTTTAAAGGGGGGGGGTTTGGGTTTGGGGTTCCCCCTCAAAGAATATTCCTATAGAAGTGGGGATCCAAAATTTTAAACCTGGGTTAAATTTGGACCTATAAATCAGGGGATTATTAAAGGGGGTTTTTTTTCCCTTTTTTCTTTTTCCCGGGACTTTTTAAATCCATAACGTTCCACAATCCTTGTTAAAAAGGGGGTTTTTTGACCATGGTTCCCCGCTGTGCCTCCTGCCCCTTTTTTTGGGGTTTAGGGCAATTGGAGTATTGGTTGAAAAATATTGGTTCTCGTTTTTCTAGACAAAAGACCCCTTTTTTTTGGGGAAATGGGGGGGGTTTTTTGGTCAGGGGAAAAAATTTTGGGGGTTTGTTTTGGGCATCCATGCAGGAGATTTTCCCCGGGGGTACATAAAAACTCCCTGACCCCCCCGGTTGCTAAAAATGAGGGGTTTGGGGACCCCCCAAAGGGGGGGGGGATGTTTTAAAGGGGTTTTTGAGATGATTCTGACAGGGCTCCCTTGGGGTTACAAGGGGTTTCTAGTGAGGTTGTGAGGACGGGAATAAAGTGTTGTTTGGGTTTCTTAATAAGGGAGTCATTTTCCCCAGGGTTGCCGGGATCAATTTTCGGTCTGAATCCTTTTTTCCCCAGTTCCCCCTTTTAGCCTGCTGTTCGTGTCTGCTCTCCCTACAAAAAGGGAAATTTTTATTTTGTGTTTTTGCTATATTTTTTTTTTTTCCCCCTGCACTTCTGGGGGGGCCCTTTTTCGGGGTCCCCCCCCGGGGGTTTTTTGACCTCTTTTTTTGTCCGCCCTTTTTTTTGTACTTTTTTTTTTTTCCATTTTTTTTCAGTGGCTGCTGTTTTTTTTTTTAAAAACCCAAGAAAAACAATTTAGGGGGTAGAGGTCTTTTGATCTCAGGTTTTTTAAAATTTTAAGGGGTTGGGGTGTTTTTTAGGGTTTCTGAGATTGCAGTAAGTACCCTTCCTTGTTTTTTCTTTTTTGATAGTTTGGCCCCAGCTTTGCTCATAAATTTTCTTTCTGGTCAGTATTTCCTCTTTCTAACCCCCCTTAATTTTTTGGGGGTTTTTTTTATTTTTTGGGGGTTTTGCCGGGGCAGTTTTGTTTTTTTATTTTATCTTTAGGGGATTTTGTTTCTGGCTGTGACGGGGCCCCTTAAGGGACCAACTGGGAAAAGCTCCCCCCCCTTATTGGGGTTTTGGTTAGCCCGGGGGACTGCAATCCATAGACCCCAAATGCCGGTTTTGGGGCCCTTTTTTTCCTGCATCCTCAGGGGGCAAAAAAACATAACACCCCCCCATCAACATACAGATTTTGGTTATTAATGGGGAGGCAATTTTAAATGAGATGGGGGGGGCAAGATGGGGGAATATGTTTTGATGATATTAACCCCTTATGCCATCCACGTACTACCCCCTCCAGGTCCCCGGAAACCCCTATGACCTGGACGGGAAAGTCTCCCCCGCATGGGGCGCGGGCCCCCCCCTGGGGGCAGTGATTATCCCCCGGGTAACCCCGGGGGACACCGCGATTTAAACATACGCGGGTCCCGGGGGGAAGGGAGGATCGCCAGGGGGGGGCTCCCTCGCATCCCCGGGGGCCCCAGAGCATCGCGATGTGTCGCGCTTTGGGGGCCCTTTCCCCCTGCGGGGGCCCCGGGGTCCAAGATGGGGGCCCCCGGGGCCCCCCCGGGGCCTGCAGGAGGGGCTTCCCAGTACCTCTGGGGAAAAAGGCACTGAGAACCCCGCACATGCCAAAAACCCACGCGGGGGGACAGAGTGCTGTGCACCTGCACCCCCGCGATCTGACCCTATACAGGGGTTCCCACCCCCGGACAAAGTAATAAATTTAAAAAAATAAAAATTTAAAAAATTTTTAAAAAAATTAAAAAAAAAAAAAATTTTCCCCCCAAAAAAAATTTTTTTTTTCCTGTAAAAAAAAAAAAACCCCAAAAAATTTAAAAAAAACATATTTGGGGATCGCCGCTCCGTAAAAACCCCCCCCCATAAAACGTCCCACTATTAACCCCTTTTTGAAACCTCTTAAAAAAAAAAAAAACAAAGCAAAAATAATGCTTTTTTATCATACCCCCCCAACAAAAAGTGGAAAAAACACCCGATCAAAAACAGGATATAAATAAACATTGGGGACCGCTGAAAACGCATTGTCCCGAAAAAAAAAAAAATGCCATACAGCTCTAAAAAAAAAAAAAAAAAAAGTTATAGCTCGCAGAAAAAAAACGATGCAAAAATAAAAATTTTTTTTTAAAAAAAAGGTTTTTTTTTTCTAAAAAAGGGCCCCCCAAAACATAAAAAAAAATGATATAAATGGGGGTACGCCGTAATAGTACTGACCCGTAATAAAATGTTTTATCAATTTTCCCACCGGGGAAAATGGTATAAACCCCTTTTCCCCCAATAAAATTCATAATTGCTGATTTTTTGTTATTTCTCCCCCCCAAAAATCAAAATAAAAACGATAAAAAAAAGCACATGCCAAAAAGGTAACAAAAAAAACGTAACCTTTTTTTTGTCCCGCAAAAAATAAAACCTCACATGACTCGGGGCCAAAATATAAAAAAATTTATTCCTTCAAAATGTGGTACGCAAAAACTTTTTTTTTTGAAAAAAAAAAGCGTCTTTTAGGTGACATGCCAAAAAAAAAACCCCCTATAAATAGTAAATCAAACCCCCCCTTTTCCCCCCCTTTTAAAGGGAAAAAATAAAAAAATTAAAAAAAAGATTTTTTCCTTTTTCCCCATTGGGGTTAGGGTTGCGGGCAAAAAGTTGGGGTTAGGGTTGGCGTTAAATTTAGAATTAGGGTTTGGGTTTGGGTTTAGGGTTGGGGGTGTGTTTAGGGTTAGGTTTGGGTTGGGGTTTTGGGGCGGGTTGGGGGTGTTTTGGGGGGTTGGGTTGGATTTAGAATTTGGGGGGGTTTTTGCTTTTTAGGCACATCAGGGGCTCTCCGAATGTGACATGGCGTCGATCCAATTCAACCCAAATTCTGCATTGAAAAAATCAAAAAAGGGGGCTCCTTCGCTTTTTTTAGCTCGCCTTTCGCCCAAACGTAGTTTAAATTCCCCACTTGGGGGATCATGTACTCGGGCCCCCAAAAGTATTGTGCAATTTTTCCTATTTTTTCTGTTACCCTTGGGAAAATAAAAAACTGGGGGGGAAAAAAATCATTTTTTTTAAAAAAAAAAAAGATTTTTTTGTTTTTTACGACGTACGTTATAAATTCCCGTGAAGCACTTGGGTTCAAGCGCTCACCACACATGAAAGTCCCTTTTGGGGGTTATTTTTCCCAAAATGGGGCACTTGTGGGGGGGTTTTCCCCTTTTAGGCGCATCAGGGGGTCTCCAAAAACAATGACGCCCCAGACCATTCCCCAAAAATCTGCAATCCAAAACGTCACTACTTCCCCTTCCACCCCGATGGCCCATACAATAGTTTTTTTCCCACAATTTGGGGGTTTAGGTACTAGCACAAATTGGACAACTTTTGGGGTCCAATTTCTTTTTTACCCTGTGAAAATAAAATATTTTGGGGGGGTAAAAAAAATTTTTTTAAAAAAAAAAAGATTTTTTTTTTTTACGGCGTACGTTATAAAATTCTGTGAACACTTTAGGGTTTAAAGGCCACCATACTCTAGATAATTCCTTTGGGGGGCTATTTTTTTCCAAAAAAGGGGTTACTTGTGGGGGGGTTTTCCCCTGTTTAGGCGCATCAGGGGGTCTCCAAAAGGACATACCCCCCAGACCCTTCCTCAAAATCGCAATCCAAAAAGCACTACTTCCCTTTCCGACCCGACTGCGCCCAAAAAGTTTTTCTCCCCCATATTGGGGATCAGCGTACTCAGGAAAAATTGTACAAAACTTTTTGGGGCCAAAATTTTCCTGTTACCCTTGTGAAAATAAAAATTGGGACGAAAAAAAAACATTTTTGTAAAAAAAAAAAAAGATTTTTATTTTAAAAGCTTCGTTTAAA
>JARQOD010011216.1:0-24307 GCA_033576555.1 Oophaga sylvatica
TTTCAAAATCACCTGAGATCACACGACCTCTACCACCTAAATTAGTTCTCTGGTGTAACAAAAACAGCAGCCACTGAAAAAACTGGAAAAAGCAAAAGTACAAAACACAGTGGCTGAACTAAACTGAGAGGGCAAAAGCCCCCGGAGGGGACCCAGAAGGCCCCCACAGAAGTGCAGGACAAAATGCAAAAATATAGCAAAAACACAAACTAAGAAATTGTCTTATCTGATAGCAGGAGATGCAGACACGACACAGCAGGCTACAAGGGAAACTGGAAAGAAGGATTCAGACCAGAACAATTGATCACCGGCAACCCTGATGGGAAAATGATTCCCTTAAATAAGACCAATCAGTAACACCTGATTCCCAGTCTTCACAATCCTCACTAGTACCGCTTGTAACCACCAGAGGGAGGCTCTGCTCAGAACTCATCTCAAACCCATTCACAACAGTACCCCCCCCTTGAGGAGGGGTCACCGAACCCTCATTTGAGCAACCAGGTCGGTCAGGATGAGTTCTATGATACGCACAGATAAGTCTCCTAGCATGGATGTCCGAAGCAAACACCCAAGAATTATCTTCCTGACCATAACCTCTCCATTTAACCAAATACTGGAGTCTTCGTCTAGAAAAACGAGAATCCAATATTTTCTCAACCACATACTCCAGATTGCCCTCAACCAAAACAGGGTCAGGAGGCACAGCAGCAGGAACCACTGGCTCAACAAACCTCTTCAACAAGGACTTGTGGAACACGTTATGGATCTTAAATGTCCCTGGAAGAAGCAAACGAAAAGAAACAGGATTAATAATCTCCATGATCTTATAAGGTCCAATGAACCTAGGCTTAAATTTAGGAGATGCTACTCTCATAGGAATATTCTTTGAGGACAACCAGACCAAGTCCCCCACTTTAAACCGAGGACCATCAGTCCTATGCCGGTTAGCAAACCGCTGGGCCTTCTCCTGAGAGAGGGACAACCTCTCCACTACCTGGTCCCAAATCTGCTGCATACGCTCAACAACAGAGTCAACACCTGGACAGACAGAAGCCTCCGTCTGTCCTGAAGAAAATCGAGGGTGAAACCCAGAATTACAGAAAAACGGAGACATCAAAGTGGCAGAGCTAGCCCTATTATTAAGAGCAAACTCAGCCAAAGGCAAAAAAGAGACCCAGTCATCCTGATCAGCAGACACAAAGCATCTTAGATAAGTCTCCAATGTCTGGTTTGTTCTCTCAGTTTGACCATTGGTCTGAGGATGAAATGCCGAGGAGAAAGACAATTGAACACCCAGTTTAGAACAAAAAGTCCTCCAAAATCTGGAAACAATCTGGACTCCTCTGTCAGACACAATGTTCTCAGGAATGCCGTGTAAACGAACCACGTGCTGAAGGAACAACGGCACCAATTCAGAGGAGGAAGGCAACTTAGGTAATGGCACAAGATGTATCATTTTGGAAAACCTATCACAAATTACCCAGATGGTGGTCATTCTCTGAGAAACAGGAAGATCGGAAATGAAATCCATAGAGATATGGGTCCATGGTCTCTTGGGCACAGGCAATGGCATCAACAAACCACTAGAGCGAGAGCAAGGCTTGGAGCGAGAGCAAGTCCCGCAGGACTGCACAAATTCCCTGACATCGCGAGACAAGGTAGGCCACCAAAAGGACCGACTAACCAAGTCTCTGGTACCAAAAATTCCGGGATGCCCAGCCAATGCGGAACAATGAATCTCAGACATCACACTCTTTTTCCATTGGTCCGGGACAAACAATTTTCCAACAGGGCAGCGCTCGGGCCTATCCTCCTGACACCCCTCCAGAGCAAGTCTCAAATTGGGCGAGATGGCGGAAAGAACTACACCCTCCTTCAAAATAACAGAGGGATCAGATAGCTCAGGAGAGTCCGCAAGGAAACTCCTCGAGAGGGCATCCGCCTTAACATTCTTAGTGCCAGGAAGAAAGGAAACCACAAAATTAAAACGTGTGAAAAACAAGGCCCACCTGGCCTGTCTAGGATTGAGTCGCTTGGCAGATTCCAGATAGACCAGATTCTTATGGTCCGTAAGGACCACCACCTGATGTTTGGCTCCCTCCAGCCAATGTCTCCACTCTTCAAAAGCCCACTTCATGGCCAATAACTCCCGATTACCCACGTCATAATTACGTTCAGTAGGAGAAAATTTTCGAGAGAAAAAGGCACAAGGGTTACTTTTAGAGGTCTCTGGATCTTTTTGGGACAAAACGGCACCTGCCCCAATTTCAGAGGCATCAACCTCCACCTGAAATGGCAGAGAAACATCAGGCTGCCGTAGAACAGGAGCAGAAGTGAATCTCTGCTTAAGTTCCTGAAACGCAGAGACTGCCTCAGGAGGCCAATTCACCACATCAGAACCCTTTCTGGTCAAATCAGTTAATGGTTTAACAATAACAGAGAAATTACCAATAAATTTACGATAAAAATTGGCAAAACCCAAAAATCTCTGAAGAGCCTTTAATGAAGTAGGTTGGACCCAATCACAGATGGCCTGAACCTTGACCGGGTCCATTTCAATAACAGATGGGGACAAAATGAATCCCAGAAATGAGATCTTCTGTACGCCAAAAAGACACTTTGATCCCTTCACATACAGAGCATTCTCTCTCAAAATCTGGAATACAGTTCGAACATGTTTCACATGAGAGTCCCAGTCATTAGAAAAAATCAAGATATCATCCAAATAAACAATCAGAAACTTGTCCACAAAATCCCTGAAAATGTCATTCATGAAGGACTGGAAGACGGAAGGAGCATTAGTGAGCCCAAAGGGCATCACAAGGTACTCAAAATGCCCTTCAGGGGTGTTAAATGCCGTCTTCCATTCATCCCCGTGCTTAATGCGAATAAGGTTATACGCCCCCCTGAGGTCAAGCTTAGTAAACCAAGTAGCGTTTTTCACCCTGGAAAACAGGTCAGAAATCAAGGGTAACGGGTATTGATATTTCACAGTAATATTGTTCAAGAGACGATAATCAATACACGGCCTTAATGAACCATCTTTTTGGCCACAAAGAAAAAACCGGCACCTAAGGGTGAAGAGGATGGTCTGATATGACCCTTCTCCAATGATTCCTTGATATAAGAACCGCATAGCGTCATGTTCAGGTACAGACAAGTTAAAAAGGCGACCCTTAGGGAATTTACTACCCGGCACTAATTCAATAGCGCAGTCATAGCTCCTATGGGGAGTAAGGATGCAGATTTACTTTCGCTAAACACATCAGAAAAATCAAACAAAAAGTCAGGAACATCCTCAGCCTGGGGGGAGGCAGAAAAAACAGGAGTGTTGGCACTAACACATTGGCAGCCCCAACTGGTTACAGACACAGATTTCCAATCCAAAACAGGATTATGAGACTGTAACCAAGGGAAACCCAGCACTATAATGTCATGCAGATTATATAGAACCAAAAATTTGCAGCACTCCTGGTGATCAGGTTCAACCCTCATTATCACCTGAGTAGAAAACTGGGGTTTATTCTCAGCCAAAGGGGTAGAATCGATCCCCAGTAAAGGAATAGACTTCTGTAGGGGTATCAAGGAAAACCCACAACGCTTAGCAAAATCATAATCCATCAGGTTAATAGCTGCTCCAGAATCAACGAAAGCCTGAGCAGAAAATGAGGACAGAGAGCATATCAGAGTGACAGTTAATAAAAACTTAGTCTGAACACTACCCAAGACAACTGAGCGTGCAAAATGTCTTCCCCGCTTAGGGCAGACTGAAATAGCATGAGAGGCATCACCACAGTAGAAACATAACCCATTGCGCTTTCGAAACTCATGACGCTGTGCCCCAGACACCACTCCATCACACTGCATGGGCTCAGCAGCTGGCTCACAAGGCAACACCACTCCACGCATACTTCTCCGCTCACGCAAACGTCTGTCAATTTGAATCGCCAATGACATAGAATCATTGAGACCAGAGGGGACAGGGAATCCCACCATAACATCCTTTACATTATCTGACAGACCCTTCCGGAAAAGGGCCGCCAAAGCATCGTCATTCCATTTGGTCAGGACTGCCCACCTACGGAATCTCTGACAGTATAACTCAGCGTCATCAAGCCCCTGATTTAATGCCAACAAGGCTTTTTCAGCTTGATCAGTGACATTAGGCTCATCGTACAATAACCCCAAAGCCTGAAAAAATGCATCAACATCACTCAAAACAGGATCCCCAGGTATCAGGGAAAAAGCCCAATCCTGAGGATCGCCGCGCAGGAGAGAGATGATAATTTGAACCTGCTGCGCTGCGTTTCCTGAAGACTTAGATTTTAAGGCAAAAAACAATTTACAATTATTTTTGAAATTCTGAAACTTAGCTCGATCCCCTAAAAACAAATCTGGCATGGGAATCCTAGGTTCCACAACAGGCAACCTAGCAAGATATGCAGCAATACTCTGAACCTCAGTGGCAAGCTGATCCACACGGCCAGACAACTGTGCAAACTCCATTGGGAGAAAAGATCCTCCCCAGCACCCAGAGATACAGAGGGAAAAAAAAAAAAAAAAATGCAACAAACAGAAAAATATCTCTGACAACTTTTCTTCCTTCAAAATATTTTTTCCCTTCTGTGAGTACCATACAATTTTTATGGCCGGTGATACTGTTATGTTACGGTAGCTGAGGAGTGCAGGTAAAAAAGGAAATACACCAGAGCAGTTGGAATCTATGAGATTGCAGTACCCTGACTAACCACCGCAACTAGAGGCAGCCGTGGAGCGTTCCTACGTTGGTCCTAGACGCCTCGTCACAGCCTGAGAAACTAACTACACCTAAAGATAGAAATAGGAAAGCTATCTGCCCCGGAGCAGAACCCCAAAGATAATAGAAAGCCCCCAAACATGTAATGGCGGTTAGACAAGAGGAAATACTGACACAGAAAGAAAATAGTATGAGCAAACGCTGGGGCCCAAACTATCTAAATAGAAAAGGACAGGAAGGGTACTTACTGCAATCCCAGAAAACCCTGAAAAACACCAACTCTACTAATTTCAAAATCACCTGAGATCACACGACCTCTACCACCTAAATTAGTTCTCTGGTGTAACAAAAACAGCAGCCACTGAAAAAACTGGAAAAAGCAAAAGTACAAAACACAGTGGCTGAACTAAACTGAGAGGGCAAAAGCCCCCGGAGGGGACCCAGAAGGCCCCCACAGAAGTGCAGGACAAAATGCAAAAATATAGCAAAAACACAAACTAAGAAATTGTCTTATCTGATAGCAGGAGATGCAGACACGACACAGCAGGCTACAAGGGAAACTGGAAAGAAGGATTCAGACCAGAACAATTGATCACCGGCAACCCTGATGGGAAAATGATTCCCTTAAATAAGACCAATCAGTAACACCTGATTCCCAGTCTTCACAATCCTCACTAGTACCGCTTGTAACCACCAGAGGGAGGCTCTGCTCAGAACTCATCTCAAACCCATTCACAACACATGTATATTCCCTTTAATGGTGTTACTTATTTGTCAAACTCTTTTTTGGTCTCTTGTTATGTTTTGGCCTATTCGTTAATTTATATTGTTTATAAGTACTAATTTTGTCTATATGTTGTTCGTGGTCATGTTTTTATTATTGCTGTCTGTTATTATTATTCTTTCTGCTTATATGTATTTTTCACACATCCATAATAACATCCGAGTAAGGATGTTTCATTCTATACATAATTATTAATCCTCCCTTTTCTCTTTTTCTATTCAGGGAGCAGCGGAGTAGAAATGAATCCTCTTCATCATTTTCTCTGTGCATGCGCACCACCACCATGCTTTAATTGGATTCTCGGCTTTTGCTTACCCTCTTTCACTACACGCATGCGTAGTTTTAATTTCTTTGTCACTTTATCATCCACGTTCTTTCCTTCTCAGTGCTTCGGTCTTTTCCAGCTCTTTTCGTGGCGCGCATGCGCCGTTTGACTCTTCTTACTCACCTCTTAACCCGGAACTTGTCCCGCAGCTCGCGCTGGCGGATATATAAAACCGCCATTACCTTACCTTCTCTGCACATGCGGATCACCTTCTATTATACCGGACGTCTCCCAGCACGGTTTGTTTACCTGCGGTCTCCTTTCTCCGGTTCATATATACTCCACATAAGGTAATATTCTTCTTTCTTCCTTATTTCTTTTACTTTTGGTGGTCTATTATACTGCTTTCCTACTACCTTAGTACCTGGTACTCATTATTGTTTTTTTTGTATAGGATTCAGTTCCTCTCCGCTCCTGTGACTGATTACGGTTCAGCAATAGTACTGTATTTAGTTTATCTTTATTGTATATTCACCACTGTGGATGCTCTTTTGTTGTAAACTATGTTTAACTCCTTATGGTGCATTTATCACCTATTTTCTGTGATCTTTTCCTGATCTCGGTTCATTATATTGGCATTCATTATGTCAAAAAAATCTTTTTCTCTGTGTAGGATACATATGTATCTGTCCTTATGATGTTGATATCGCCTAACATTGATGTATACTTTGCAAATGGAACATTTGATATTATATACCTTTTTTTATGTTTTTTCTATATATTTTTGTTTCTTTAGATACTCATATACTATGTATGACCTCTATGGATAGTTGGTTCCCCACATATGTGGTTTTTCATATTTTTTTTTTTTTTTTTTATATACATATGTTCATTTCTGTATTTTTTTCTTATGCTTTTTTTCTTATGCTTGTTATTTCATGTCTTTCAGAATACAGACTGTACTTGAAAAAGGCTGTGTTAGCCGAAACGTTGTGCATTTATTTTACGTCTGTCAGCATTTTTGAACCTACCACCATATTGGTATCATTCTCACAATAAATCATATTTTGTTTGGGAAATTACTATCTCTTCAGTTTTTTGAGTGCAGGAGTTTTCTTGTTCTATATAGTGATTATTTTTCTCCTGGCACCATACCTGTCCTATAAGTGAGCACCCCTTACTCTTTTACTTATCTTGGAAAACCTATCACAGATTACCCAGATAACGGTCATTTTCTGAGAAACAAGGAGGTCGGAAATAAAATCCATAGAGATATGGGTCCATGGCCTCTTGGGCACAGGTAATGGCATTAACAAACCACTAGAGCGAGAGCAAGGCTTGGAACGAGAGCAAGTCCCACAGGACTGCACAAATTCCCTGACGTCATGAGACAAAGTAGGCCACCAAAAGGACCGACTCACCAAGTCTCTGGTACCAAAAATCCCGGGATGACCAGCCAACGCGGAACAATGAATCTCAGACATCACACTCTTCTTCCACTGGTCTGGGACAAACAATTTCCCAATAGGGCAGCGCTCAGGTTTATCCTCCTGACACCCTTCCAGAGCCAGTCTCAAATTGGGCGAGATGGCGGAAAGTACTACACCCTCTTTCAAAATAACAGCAGGATCAGATAACTCAGGAGAGTCCGCAAAGAAACTCCTCGAGAGGGCATCCGCCTTAACATTCTTAGTGCCAGGAAGAAAAGAAACCACAAAATTGAAATGTGTGAAAAACAAGGCCCACCTGGCCTGTCTAGGATTAAGTCGCTTGGCTGATTCGAGATAAACCAGGTTCTTATGGTCCGTGAGGACCACCACCTGATGTTTGGCTCCTTCTAACCAATGTCTACACTCTTCAAAGGCCCACTTCATGGCCAATAACTCCCGATTACTCACGTCATAATTACGTTCAGTTGGAGAAAATTTTCGAGAGAAAAAGGCACAAGGGTTACTCTTAGAGGTCTCTAGATCTCTTTGGGACAAAACGGCACCTGCCCCAATTTCAGAGGCATCAACCTCCACCTGAAACGGTAGAGAAACATCAGGCTGCCGTAGAACAGGAGCAGAAGTGAATCTCTGCTTAAGTTCCTGAAACGCAGAAACTGCCTCAGGAGGCCAATTCACCACATCAGAACCCTTTTTGGTCAAATCAGTCAATGGTTTAACAATACCGGAGAAATTACCAATAAATTTACGATAAAAATTGGCAAACCCAAAAATCTCTGAAGAGCCTTTAATGAAGTAGGTTGGACCCAATCACAGATGGCCTGAACCTTGACCGGGTCCATTTCAATAACAGATGGAGACAAAATGAATCCCAGAAATGAGACCTTCTGTATGCCAAAAAGACACTTTGATCCCTTCACATACAGTGCATTCTCTCTCAAAATCTGGAACACAGTCCAAACATGTTTCACATGAGAGTCCCAGTCATTGGAAAAAATCAAGATATCATCCAAATAAACAATCAGAAATTTATCCACAAAATCCCTGAAAATATCATTCATGAAGGATTGGAAGACGGAAGGAGCATTAGTGAGCCCAAAGGGCATCACTAGGTATTCAAAATGCCCCTCTGGGGTATTAAACGCCGTCTTTCATTCATCCCCGTGCTTAATGCAAATAAGGTTATACGCCCCCCTGAGGTCAAGCTTGGTAAACCAAGTAGCACTTTTCACTCTGAAAAACAGGTCAGAAATCAAGGGTAACGGATAATGATACTTCACAGTGATCTTATTCAAGAGACGATAATCAATACACGGCCTCAATGAACCATCCTTTTTGGCCACAAAGAAAAAACCGGCGCCCAAGGGTGAAGAGGATGGTCTGATATGACCCTTCTCCAATGACTCCTTGATATAAGATCGCATAGCATCGTGTTCAGGTAAAGACAAGTTAAAAAGGCGACCTTTAGGAAATTTACCACCAGGCACTAATTCAATAGCGCAATCATAGCTCCTGTGAGGGGGCAAGGATACAGATTTACTTTCACTAAATACATCCGAAAAATCAGTCAAAAAGTCTGGAACATCCTCAGACTGGGGAGAGGCAGAAAAAACAGAAGTGTCAGTATTAACACATTGGCAGCCCCAACTGGTCACAGACACAGATTTCCAATCCAAAACAGTATTATGAGACTGTAACCAAGGGAAACCTAGTACAATAATGTCATGCAGATTATGCAGCACCAGAAATTTGCAACTCTCCTGATGATCTGGTTCAACCCTCATTATCACCTGAGTAGAAAACTGGGGTTTATTCTCAGCCAAAGGGGTAGAATCAATGCCCAGTAGGGGAATAGACTTCCGCAGGGGTATCATAGGAAACCCACAATGTTTGGTAAAGTCAAAATCCATCAGGTTAATAGCTGCTCCTGAATCAACAAAAGCCTGAGGAGAAAATGTGGACAGGGAGCAAATCAGGGTAACAGTCAACAGAAATTTAGTCTGAACACTACCCAAGACAACTGAGCGTGCAAAATGTCTTCCCCGCTTAGGGCAGACTGAAATAGCATGAGAGAAAAAGGTAGCACACTGTAGCGCTATAGCTTGCAAACACGAAATATGAAAAATATGAAAAATGAATTGCATCATTACCTTAGAAATATGAAAAATTGAGAAGTCTTAGCGCATAAGATGGCCAAATTATGTGAGCCTGATAGCCACGTCAAGGCTCTTCTCGTATATCAGGTCCTAACTAATGCCTATCCTCGCTTAGAAAAGTCTGTCTGCATGGGAACATATGAATCCTCTCTCCAGACTAAAATCTACATCTCTGTGGAGGGGTGATGAACCTGTTGTAATTAAAAAGCCTGTGACCACCAGGTGGAGTGCTCAGGTAGAAGGTAAATGAATACATATCAAAAAACTGACCGGCACATCCAAACATAGATTCAGTGTGAACAGGTGCTAAACCTAGAGTCACCAACTCATATACATACAAGAAAAAAAGGTAGCACACTGTAGCGCTATAGCTTGCAAACACGAAATATGAAAAATATGAAAAATGAATTGCATCATTACCTTAGAAATATGAAAAATTGAGAAGTCTTAGCGCATAAGATGGCCAAATTATGTGAGCCTGATAGCCACGTCAAGGCTCTTCTCGTATATCAGGTCCTAACTAATGCCTATCCTCGCTTAGAAAAGTCTGTCTGCATGGGAACATATGAATCCTCTCTCCAGACTAAAATCTACATCTCTGTGGAGGGGTGATGAACCTGTTGTAATTAAAAAGCCTGTGACCACCAGGTGGAGTGCTCAGGTAGAAGGTAAATGAATACATATCAAAAAACTGACCGACACATCCAAACATAGATTCAGTGTGAACAGGTGCTGAACCTAGAGTCACCAACTCATATACATACAAGAAAAAAAGGTAGCACACTGTAGCGCTATAGCTTGCAAACACGAAATATGAAAAATATGAAAAATGAATTGCATCATTACCTTAGAAATATGAAAAATTGAGAAGTCTTAGCGCATAAGATGGCCAAATTATGTGAGCCTGATAGCCACGTCAAGGCTCTTCTCGTATATCAGGTCCTAACTAATGCCTATCCTCGCTTAGAAAAGTCTGTCTGCATGGGAACATATGAATCCTCTCTCCAGACTAAAATCTACATCTCTGTGGAGGGGTGATGAACCTGTTGTAATTAAAAAGCCTGTGACCACCAGGTGGAGTGCTCAGGTAGAAGGTAAATGAATACATATCAAAAAACTGACCGGCATATCCAAACATAGATTCAGTGTGAACAGGTGCTAAACCTATAGTCACCAACTCATATACATACAAGAAAAAAAGGTAGCACACTGTAGCGCTATAGCTTGCAAACACGAAATATGAAAAATATGAAAAATGAATTGCATCATTACCTTAGAAATATGAAAAATTGAGAAGTCTTAGCGCATAAGATGGCCAAATTATGTGAGCCTGATAGCCACGTCAAGGCTCTTCTCGTATATCAGGTCCTAACTAATGCCTATCCTCGCTTAGAAAAGTCTGTCTGCATGGGAACATATGAATCCTCTCTCCAGACTAAAATCTACATCTCTGTGGAGGGGTGATGAACCTGTTGTAATTAAAAAGCCTGTGACCACCAGGTGGAGTGCTCAGGTAGAAGGTAAATGAATACATATCAAAAAACTGACCGGCACATCCAAACATAGATTCAGTGTGAACAGGTGCTAAACCTAGAGTCACCAACTCATATACATACAAGAAAAAAAGGTATCACACTGTAGCGCTATAGCTTGCAAACACGAAATATGAAAAATATGAAAAATGAATTGCATCATTACCTTAGAAATATGAAAAATTGAGAAGTCTTAGCGCATAAGATGGCCAAATTATGTGAGCCTGATAGCCACGTCAAGGCTCTTCTCGTATATCAGGTCCTAACTAATGCCTATCCTCGCTTAGAAAAGTCTGTCTGCATGGGAACATATGAATCCTCTCTCCAGACTAAAATCTACATCTCTGTGGAGGGGTGATGAACCTCCACCTGGTGGTCACAGGCTTTTTAATTACAACAGGTTCATCACCCCTCCACAGAGATGTAGATTTTAGTCTGGAGAGAGGATTCATATGTTCCCATGCAGACAGACTTTTCTAAGCGAGGATAGGCATTAGTTAGGACCTGATATACGAGAAGAGCCTTGACGTGGCTATCAGGCTCACATAATTTGGCTATCTTATGCGCTAAGACTTCTCAATTTTTCATATTTCTAAGGTAATGATGCAATTCATTTTTCATATTTTTCATATTTCGTGTTTGCAAGCTATAGCGCTACAGTGTGCTACCTTTTTTTCTTGTATGTATATGAGTTGGTGACTCTAGGTTTAGCACCTGTTCACACTGAATCTATGTTTGGATGTGCCGGTCAGTTTTTTGATATGTATTCATTTACCTTCTACCTGAGCACTCCACCTGGTGGTCACAGGCTTTTTAATTACAACAGGTTCATCACCCCTCCACAGAGATGTAGATTTTAGTCTGGAGAGAGGATTCATATGTTCCCATGCAGACAGACTTTTCTAAGCGAGGATAGGCATTAGTTAGGACCTGATATACGAGAAGAGCCTTGACGTGGCTATCAGGCTCACATAATTTGGCCATCTTATGCGCTAAGACTTCTCAATTTTTCATATTTCTAAGGTAATGATGCAATTCATTTTTCATATTTTTCATATTTCGTGTTTGCAAGCTATAGCGCTACAGTGTGATACCTTTTTTTCTTGTATGTATATGAGTTGGTGACTCTAGGTTTAGCACCTGTTCACACTGAATCTATGTTTGGATGTGCCGGTCAGTTTTTTGATATGTATTCATTTACCTTCTACCTGAGCACTCCACCTGGTGGTCACAGGCTTTTTGATTACAACAGGTTCATCACCCCTCCACAGAGATGTAGATTTTAGTCTGGAGAGAGGATTCATATGTTCCCATGCAGACAGACTTTTCTAAGCGAGGATAGGCATTAGTTAGGACCTGATATACGAGAAGAGCCTTGACGTGGCTATCAGGCTCACATAATTTGGCCATCTTATGCGCTAAGACTTCTCAATTTTTCATATTTCTAAGGTAATGATGCAATTCATTTTTCATATTTTTCATATTTCGTGTTTGGAAGCTATAGCGCTACAGTGTGCTACCTTTTTTTCTTGTATGTATATGAGTTGGTGACTCTAGGTTTAGCACCTGTTCACACTGAATCTATGTTTGGATGTGCCGGTCAGTTTTTTGATATGTATTCATTTACCTTCTACCTGAGCACTCCACCTGGTGGTCACAGGCTTTTTAATTACAACAGGTTCATCACCCCTCCACAGAGATGTAGATTTTAGTCTGGAGAGAGGATTCATATGTTCCCATGCAGACAGACTTTTCTAAGCGAGGATAGGCATTAGTTAGGACCTGATATACGAGAAGAGCCTTGACGTGGCTATCAGGCTCACATAATTTGGCCATCTTATGCGCTAAGACTTCTCAATTTTTCATATTTCTAAGGTAATGATGCAATTCATTTTTCATATTTTTCATATTTCGTGTTTGCAAGCTATAGCGCTACAGTGTGCTACCTTTTTTTCTTGTATGTATATGAGTTGGTGACTCTAGGTTTAGCACCTGTTCACACTGAATCTATGTTTGGATGTGCCGGTCAGTTTTTTGATATGTATTCATTTACCTTCTACCTGAGCACTCCACCTGGTGGTCACAGGCTTTTTAATTACAACAGGTTCATCACCCCTCCACAGAGATGTAGATTTTAGTCTGGAGAGAGGATTCATATGTTCCCATGCAGACAGACATTTCTAAGCGAGGATAGGCATTAGTTAGGACCTGATATACGAGAAGAGCCTTGACGTGGCTATCAGGCTCACATAATTTGGCCATCTTATGCGCTAAGACTTCTCAATTTTTCATATTTCTAAGGTAATGATGCAATTCATTTTTCATATTTTTCATATTTCGTGTTTGCAAGCTATAGCGCTACAGTGTGCTACCTTTTTTTTCTTGTATGAAATAGCATGAGAGGCATCACCACAGTAGAAACATAACCCATTGCGTTTTCGAAACTCATGACGCTGTGCCCCAGAAGCCACTCTATCACACTGCATGGGTTCAGAAGCTGGTTCACAAGGCAACACTATTCCACGCATACTTCTACGTCTGTCAATTTGAATCGCTAATGACATAGAATCATTGAGACCAGAGGGAGCAGGGAAACCCACCATAACATCTTTTACATTCTCTGACAGACCCTTCTGAAAAAGGGCTGCCAAAGCATCGTCATTCCATTTGGTCAGGACTGCCCACTTTCGGAATTTCTGACAGTACAACTCAGCGTCTTCAAGACCCTGATTTAATGCCAACAAGGTTTTTTCAGCTTGGTTCATCGTACAATAACCCCAGAGCCAGAAAAAATACATCAATATCATTCAAAAAAGGATACCCAGGTGTCAGAGAAAAAGCCCAATCCTGAGGGTCGCCACGCAGGAGAGAGATGACAATTTGAACCTACTGTGCTGCGCTCCCCGAGGACTTAGGTTTTAAGGCAAAAAACAACTTACAGTTATTTTTGAAATTCAGAAATTTAGCCCAATCCCCCAAAAACAAATCTGGCATGGGAATCCTAGGTTCCACAACCGGCAACCCAGCGAGATAGGTAGCAATACTCCGAACCTCAGTGGCAAGCTGATCCACATGGCCAGACAACTGCAAACTCCATTGAGAGAAAAAAAATAAAAAATCCTCCTCAGCACCCAGAGAAAAAGAGGGAAAAAATGCAACAAACAGAAAAAAAAAATCTCTGAGAACTCTGACAACTTTTTTTTTTCTTTCCACACTATTTTTCCCTTCTGTGAGTACCATATAATTTTCAGTTTGGGCCGGTGATACTGTTGTCTTTAGGTAGCTGAGGAGAAAAAGCAAAAACGGCAATACACCAGAGAGGCTGGAACCTATTGGATTGCAGTAACCTGAACTAACCACACAACTAGAGGTAGCTGTGGAGCGTTCCTACGTTGATCCTAGACGCCTCGTCACAGCCTGAGAGATAACTACACCTGAGATCACACGGTCTCCACCGCCTAAATCAGATCTCTGGAGTAACAAAACTAAACAGCAGCCACTGAAAAAACAGGAAAAAGCAACCATCTCCAGCACATTCATAACAGATTGCCCCACGACGATTTCCCGTGGAGAGCTGTCACATCAGCAGATGTGACTGCTCTCCAGGGGCTCCAGTGTACAGTGACTGGAGATAATGCTCCCACTGTGGATTACTCCGCCGCCGAGGTCACCTGAGTTCATGCTCTCACTTTACATAACCATTGCTGTGTGAGAATTTTCTCACGCAGCTCTGCCGCAAGTGACGGTCACAGACAGCTCTCCACGGGAGATCGTCGTGGGACAATAGTTATTAAATGGATTACGTCGGAACAGGGAGTATATTGTTTTCTTTGTTATTTTTTTTTTTGCAGGTGATCGTGGGTGGTGGGGATTAGCTGTATATGGTGAGTATGTACTGTATGTTTTTTTTTTTTTTGCTATTCAACATGTTAGCCGGATGATGGGACTACTACTGTCACATCATCCGCTAATGCTGTCACTGTAGCAGACATAGCCAGATGGGACTTGTAGTCCGATTGGATGATGCCTGCCTACACACAGACCCGCAACAGACACACAGCCCTGAAGACCCCTGCAGACACACACACAGACAAGCATACATACTCCGCACACACATAGTCTTTACAGCCTATGAGTCACAGGCTTTGACTGATCTATGACACTGCGCGGCGAGCCAATCAAAATAATGGCACAACCAAGAAGGTTGTTGTCACGCTGTATAGCAGATATATATATGTGATGACAATAATCTATATCAAAAGGGCAACATACTATATAACATGCGCATAGCTATATGATAACATAGATTTACCTGACAGAAAGTCCAGTGGGTCAAAACGGAATCCGTTATACGCTGTCTCCGGCTAGAGGGTGACCGGGGTCTAAGCTGACCCTAACTGGGGTCCTAACTAATCCCTCAACCTGGAGGTACTGTTAAAGGTACAGAGGTCCAGGCCACCAGCGTAAACCCTGTCTCCTATCAATCCCTGCCAACTGTATTCTAGTCCTAAGAAGGACCCTGAATACCACCAAAGGGAATGACCAGGTAACGGTTAATGAACAGAAAGACATACAAGAAAGATAAGAAATAAAGTAAATAAAGTCTTACATACAACACTCACACACAGTAGGAACACCTTAGGTCTCAGAGATAAACTATAAGCTGGAAGAGTAAAACAACTAAGGAGCTCTTAGCTTAAGTATTCCCAGAACCGATCCAGTCTGCTAAACTATATGAATGCTTTCACCGGCATCCAACACCCAGACTGGCAGGAATATAAAGGAAACTAATTAGAACATAATCCAAAGCAGCCGGGCGAGGCTGGACCTAGTCTTAGCAAAGAGCTAGGTAAAAATTAACTCTCTCATAACCAAACACAAAGAAACAGCAGCTCAGCTGTGAGAAGTCAGAATGTGCAATCGCGACGATCTTCGTGGCGATGCACCCATGACAGTACCCCCCCTTCTACGAGGGGCCTCCGGACCCTCATGACCAGGTCTGTCCGGGTAAATTGTGTGAAAGGTCCGAACCAATCGATCTGCGTTATCATCAGACGCAGGGACCCACGTCCTCTCCTCAGGACCATACCCCCTACAATGAACTTCCACGTTATCATTGACTACCACTGAAGGAGGAGGTAGAGGTGACGGTATGACTGGTGCCACATACTTTTTAAGTAATGACTTGTGAAACACATTATGAATTTTAAACGTAGGAGGGAGGTCCAGACGAAATGCCACAGGATTAATTATGGAACTGATCCTGTATGGCCCGATGAATCTGGGACCCAACCTCCAGGAGGGAACTTTAAGTTTTATATTCCTGGTAGACAACCACACCAAATCGTTCACCCTCAGATCTAGACCAGAAACTCTCCTCCTATCAGCCATCCGTTTGTAAGGGTTCTCCGTAACCTTCAGTCTTAAGCGATCTGGAACTATCAGTCTCCCTGGAAGTCCCACAGGGGCGTCCCCCTGAGCCCCCAATACCTCCCCCTCAAGCTCAGAGCATACAGCTGACACTACAACTCCCTCCTGAGGAATAGGAACCGGATCATCCGTCTTCCCGACCCCTGGGAAAGTACGAGATAAGGCATCAGGAAGCAACTTTATTGAGAAGTCATATGTGCGATGAGGAGGTAACTCTTTACAACCCCTCCTCTGAGAACTTCTCCCAAAAGTCCTCCAGAAAAGGAGGCAAAGTCCTAGGCACAACCGCACCGATGACCGTGCTCATGCAGTTATTCTTGCAAAATTCACCCCACTGGCTTGTCTTTCTGGATTGCCAATCAATCACTGGGTTATGTTTAGCCAACCAAGGAAGTCCCAACACAATAGGAGCAGGCAGACCCTCCAACACATAACAAGACAATTGCTCTCCATGCATTGCCCCTACTCGAAGATCTATGTTATGAACAGCTTGTACCAAGCTACCTTGACCAAGAGGTCTAGAATCAATAGAGAGTATAGGGACCGGTTTGGCCAATACACTCAGTTGCATACCATGCACCTGGGCAAACCGAGTGTCCACCAGATTAGCCCCGGACCCACTATCAAGAAAAACAGAAATCCTCTCAGTTCTAGTACCAATCACCACCTCCGCAGGCACGAGAAACTGAGAGGGATTTGGGGACGAAATACACACTCCCAGGTTAACTCCTTGGTTCAAAGAGGTCCGGGATGGACACCCCCCAACAAAATGTCCCTCTCTCCCGCAAAAGAAACACCTTCTAGTCTTTCGGCGCACCGCTGATTCCCTCCTACAAAATGATGTCCCTCCCAACTGCATGGGTTCCTCAGAACAGACCAGGGGAACCTCAGTATAAGGAACTTTAGTAGTAGGTGGAGTCATCACGGGGGGCGGAGTTACCTCGCGTCTTCCCCGAAGACGTCTATCAATGCGAATAGCGAGGGCCATAGCAGCCTCCAGTGATGGAGGAGAATCATACTGAGCCAACACATCTTTTAATTTGTCAGACAACCCTTGACAAAACTGGCTCCTAAGAGCGGGTCATTCCACTGAGTATCTGTTGCCCATCTACGGAACTCAGAAGAATATTCCTCCGCTGGACGATTTCCTTGCCGTATTTTACGTAACCTTGTTTCAGCAAGGGAGACTCGATCCGGATCATCATATACCAGACCCAGGGCAGTAAAAAATCGATCCACTGACTGGAGATCTGGGGAGCCTGGAGGAATAGAGAACGCCCAAGATTAAGGATCCCCTTGTAAGAGCGAGATAACAATTCCCACCCTCTGCTCTTCACTCCCAGATGACCGAGGCCGCAGCCGAAAGTACAATTTACATGCCTCCCGGAAAGTAAAAAATTAGTCCCGCCCACCAGTGAACCTGTCCGGGAGAGCAACCTTAGGTTCAGATCTGGTTTGCTCCGGGGGGACAAAACCTTGGACTTAATGTCTGCCAACTCCATGGACAATCCCTGCAACTGCCGGGCCAGCTGGGCTACTGGATCCATGATAGCTGGGGAGAATCTTTAGTATGGGCCGGTGAAAATGTCACGCTGTATAGCAGATATATATATGTGATGACAATAATCTATATCAAAAGGGCAACATACTATATAACATGCGCATAGCTGTATGATAACATAGATTTACCTGACAGAAAGTCCAGTGGGTCAAAACGGAATCCGTTATACGCTGTCTCCGGCTAGAGGGTGACCGGGTCTAAGCTGACCCTAACTGGGGTCCTAACTAATCCCTCAACCTGGAGGTACTGTTAAAGGTACAGAGGTCCAGGCCACCAGCGTAAACCCTGTCTCCTATCAATCCCTGCCAACTGTATTCTAGTCCTAAGAAGGACCCTGAATACCACCAAAGGGAATGACCAGGTAACGGTTAATGAACAGAAAGACATACAAGAAAGATAAGAAATAAAGTAAATAAAGTCTTACATACAACACTCACACACAGTAGGAACACCTTAGGTCTCAGAGATAAACTATAAGCTGTAAGAGTAAAACAACTAAGGAGCTCTTAGCTTAAGTATTCCCAGAACCGATCCAGTCTGCTAAACTATATTAATGCTTTCACCGGCATCCAACACCCAGACTGGCAGGAATATAAAGGAAACTAATTAGAACATAATCCAAAGCAGCCGGGCGAGGCTGGACCTAGTCTTAGCAAAGAGCTAGGTAAAATTAACTCTCTCATAACCAAACACAAAGAAACAGCAGCTCAGCTGTGAGAAGTCAGAATGTGCAATCGCGACGATCTTCGTGGCGATGCACCCATGACAGTTGTGGCATTACTGTGATTGGCTAACATGTTGGGTGAGAGATTCGAATATTGCGAGGTGAGAAGTGAAATACTCGCTATGTTTCGAGTACCGCAAGTACCGCATTACTTGCCGAGTACCGAATACTTGCGAATATACTCGCTCATCCCTAATAGGTACAGATTCAGACACAGGGAATTTAGGAAAAGATCCAGACTAGATACAAACAGGTTCATGAATTGGTCCTAATTCAGACAAGGACAGAAACAGGTAGAGATTCAGAGTTCAGGCCTGGGTATTCAGCCACCAGGCTGGCAGAAACAGGTAAGGACCTGGCAGCTAACAGATGCACAAACACACTGAAAGAGAATGTTACTCTGGCACCTTCCAAGAGGTGAAGGTGCCTTAAGTATCAAGTGCATCTCAGAAATAAGCTGGGGAAACTTTAGAAATGCGTACACTGTCTCTTTAAGATTCAGAAAGTGCATGTGTGGACACATTAAGCATGCACAGCAAGCAGCTCATCTGCAGAGATTACAAAGATACATTTGACTTCACATATTTCCAGCACTGTTCCATCTATAGCCCTGCATTAGTCCACAAGCTGTATATTGGCCCTTGCATTAAACCACAAGCTGTATAATGGTACCTGCATTAGTTTTCAAGCTGTATAATAATGGCCCTAGCATTAGTCCTAAAACGTAAGAGAGCCCAGCCATACTGTTTCAGGTTCCCCCTGTCACGGGGCATTAGTTGGAATACAGGGGACGAGGAACCTGGGCCCCTGAACTGCCCCTAAGGCTAAGGGAGGGCCCTGTCTTTCCTTAACTTGGGGGTACACTTGAAGGTAGTGAGGCCCAAGTCACAGACCTATCCCTGTCTCCTGTTTAGCCCTGAGCTAAACCCCCAATCCCCTCCCCAGGGAACTACACCAAAATAACCAAAGGAAGGAAAGACAGACACCTAGGGGTTAAATCAACTAAACAACAAACACTTAGCTTTCTCTGCTGCAATGCACTGCACAGCAGAGTAAGGCACCAGATCAGGGAAACAGCAGAAGGACCACTGCACTCAGCAAGCTCCTGACTCCAGCTTGGTCGGTCTCCAAAAGCAGAAGTATCACTAACAGTCAGCTGATACCTCAGGTGACCTTTTAAAGGATGGTTATAGTGGTCACCGCCTTCCCCTGACAAGTCAGCAGCAATGTAATTGCACCAGCGGTCACCAGGGGAAAAGACTGACATTAGCCCCCGTTGGCCTAAAAGGAAAAAGGTTTTAATATGGAAAGCAAGATCTGCCACAGATCCAAAAGTGGATCGTGACACCCCCTCACTATACAGTTGAAACTAGAAGTTTACATACACTATATTAAAGACACATATGCATGTTTTTCTCAAAATCTGATATGAAATCAGAATAAACCTTTCCCGTTTTAGGTCAATTAGGATTACCATAATTATTAATATTTGCCAAATGCCAGAATAATGAGAGAGAGAATGTTTTAAGGCATTTTTATTACTTACTATAAAGTCAAAAGTTTACATACTGTACAGTTCATTAGTATTTGGTAAAATTGCCCTTAAATTTGGGTCTAACGTTTGGGATATCCTTCCACAAGCTTCTCACAATAGTTGGTCAGAATTTTTGCCCATTCCTCATGACAAAACTGGTGTAACTGATCCAGGTTTGTAGGTCACATTGCTCCACCTGCCTTTTCAACTATAGGATTGAGATCAGGGCTTTGTGATGGCCAGTGGCGTTCTGTGAATAGAGCAGACTAAGCAGCAGCTATGGGGCCCAGACAGGTGAGGGGGCCCACGACGGCCGCTGTCGTTTGGCAGCTGTGCTGTGCTGACACAGTACTATCTCCTTTAATTAAATATAAGCGACGGCCGGACACTGTAAAACCCCTTGAAGGTCCCTTTCCTTGTTGTCTCCTGGTTAGCAGTTGGCTTAAGTCTCTGGCTGCATTTGCATACGAAAGCCAGCCTGCAGCCAGAGACACGTGCATCACAGGAAGCAGAAAGCATTCATAAGTTTCACTCAGGGAGAGATATACAAGAAGGTGAGCCCTGCTGGCTGGGGTATGGGGTGGATTTTTTTGTTGAATGTGTCCCCTCACTGTGCTGGCACTTTATATTTACAATGGCTAGCCTCTGGCTGCACTTTGCACCTTAGGGAGTGAGGGGGTCCTGATTGCAGGCACTGTGGAGGAGGGGGGCCCTGCATGCACTGCAGCCACCTTCTGTACTCCTCACAATGCTTCTCCATTAGAGCTGGTTTCATGTGATTTAACCCCTGTACCACCACCAGGCAGGATGATGCTTCCTAGCTGTAGGTAAGACCTCCAGTCTATGTCCCACCACCAACTTCACTGTCAAGGTGTGCAACAATGCATGTTCATGCAATACTAAAAATGTGCAATGCCCTGGAAATCATGGTGCAGCCAATAAATGTTACTAATTTATTCTGCTCCTTCACCCCAGAGGCATGCACCTGGGAGACAGCAATTACATGGGGCGTGCTGAGCTCATGAGGTGCCTGAGAGTGGAAGTTCTGCAGATGTTATGGAAGATATTGTGTGCGGCATTTCTGTGTCAGCTTACCTGTGATAAAATGTGTCTTGTAGTTTGTACACATGTTGGAACTTTGCATAGCTTACATATTCCAATCATTTCATATACAAAGATATGACATCCGTCTACCTGTGTTATATGATGCCATGAATGATGGGCATTGCTTGTACCTGCTGTCAGATTAGGTACCACACTTCTTACATCGGAGCACACTATGCAGCATGTTCCGTCAGGCTAGGTTCACATTTATACGCCTGCAGACTTAATGCGTTGGACATATACATTAAAACGTATGCCATGCATCAACCTACAAATTTAAACAAGTACATTTGATACATATCGTACTTCCATCTTTGTCTCTATATTTTTTTTACTTAAAAAGAATCATTTTTTTTCCATCCAGTTTTACTGGTGTCAACAGTCCCATCCCACTCCATTTTGGCATCAGTTCTGTGAGGAGGTGTCCAGAGGAATAAACTTTTTTTCACCCCACATTAAAAACGCGTACCTTTGGTCAATTATGTTTTTTTCCCACAATACAACGTGATCAGGGCAAAACATAGTCAGAAGAACATTTTTTTTACACTACGTGTTGCCCATTATGGCTTGTGTATGCCTCCATATACGTCTGAATACCATTTTTTTTTGCAATTCAGACATATTTGTCCAGCAGACTGCACTGTATAAATGTGAGCCAAGCCTAAAAAAGTCCTTTTTGTCCAAGGAGGATAAAGCACATCATAAACACAAGTCCATACTGTGTGTTGCTGCTTTGCAGTGTGTATTTTTGCCATGCTGATTTTACAGGTGAAAGGTATTTACTGTGAGCCTTTTTTTGGTTGTAATGGTGAATGCTTCAGGATTATCAATGACCAAAGGGGCGGCAAATTTTTCAGCCGCCCCGGGCCCCACAAACAGTTGCTACGCCACTGCACACACAAGATGGTGAGCCTGGCTGGGGGTCAATTTTTTTGTTAAATGTGTCCCCTCACTGTGCTGGCACTTTACATTTACAATGGCTCTGACTGCACTTTGCACCTTAGGGAGGGGGGCCCGGCTGCACGCACTGTGGAGGGTGTAGGGGGCCCTGCATGCACTGCAGGTGTGTGTGTGTGTGGAGTTAAGAGCACCTGTTTTTTTTTTTGGGGGGGCCCCATTCAGACTTTTGCTATGGGGCCCCATGATTTCTATGTACGCCCCTGGTGATGGCCACTCCAAAACATTGACTTTGTTATCTTTAACCCCTTCACCCCCAAGGGTGGTTTGCACGTTAATGACCGGGCCAATTTTTACAATTCTGACCACTGTCTCTTTATGAGGTTATAACTCTGGAACGCTTCAACGGATCTTCGCGATTCTGAGATTGTTTTCTCGTGACATATTGTACTTCATGTTAGTGGTAAAATTTCTTCCATATAACTTGCGTTTATTTTTGAAAAAAACGCAAATATGGCGAAAATTTTGAAAATTTAGCAATTTTCAAACTTTGAATTTTTATTCCCTTAAACCAGAGAAATTTGTAACACAAAATAGTTAAGAAATAACATTTCCCACATGTCTACTTTACATCAGCACAATTTTGGAATCAAATTTTTTTTTTGTTAGGAAGTTATAAGGGTTAAAAGTTGACCAGCGATTTCTCATTTTTACAACAAAATTTACAAAGCCATTTTTTTTAGGGACCACCTCATATTTGAAGTCACTTTGAGGGGTCTATATGGCAGAAAATACCCAAAGGTGACACCATTCTAAAAACTGCACCCCTCAAGGTACTCAAAACCACATTCAAGAAGATTATTAACCCTTCAGGTGCTTCACAGGAACTAAAGCAACGTGGAAGGAAAAAATGAACATTTAACTTTTTAGCCACAAAAATGATCTTTTACAAACTTTTTTTTTATTTTCACAAGGGTAAAAGGAGAAAATGGGCAGATAAGGTTGTTATGCAATTTCTCCTGAGTACGCCAATACCCCATATGTGGGGGAAAACCACTGTTTGGGCACACGGCAGAGCTCGTAAGGGAAGTAGCGCCGTTTGACTTTTTCAAACTAAAATTGGCTGGAGTTGAGATTGGACGCCATGTCGCGCTTGGAGAACCTCTGATGCGCCTAAACAGTGGAAACCCCCCACAAGTGACACCATTTTGGAAACTAGACCCCCTAAGGTACTTATCTAGATCTGTTGTGAGCACTTTGAACCCCCAAGTGTTTCACAAAAGTTTATAATGCCTGGGTGTGAAAAAAAAAAAAAAAAATTCCACAAAAATGATTTTTTAGTCCTAAATTTTTGAATTTTCCCAAGGAAATTGGACCCCAAAAGTTGTTGTCCAATTTGTCCTGAGTACGCTGATACCCCATATGTGGGGGTGGAAAACTGTTTGGGCGCACGGCAGGGCTTGGAAAGGAAGTAGTAACGTTTTGGAATGCAGACGTTGATGGGGGTCATGTTCCGTTTGCAGTGCCCCAGATGAGCCTAAACAGTGGAAATCCCCCACAAGTGACACCATTTTGGAAACTAGACCCCCTAAGGAACTTATCTAGATCTTTGGTGAGCACTTTGAACCCCCAAGTGCTTCACACAAGTTTATAATGCCCGGGCATGAAAATAAAAAATCCTATTTTTTTCCCACAAAAATTATCTTTTAGTCACTAATTTTTTATTTTCCCAAGGGTATCAGGAGAAATTGGACCACATAAGTTGTTGTCCAATTTGTCCTGAGTACGCTGATGCCCCATATGTGGGGGGGAACCACTGTTTGGGCGCACGGCAGAGCTCGGAAGGGAAGGAGCACCATTTGACTTTTTCCAACCAAAATTGGCTGGAATTGAGATTGGATGCCATGTTGCATTTGGAGAGCCCCTGATGTGCCTAAACAGTGGAAACCCCCCACAAATGACCCCATTTGGGAAACTAGACCCCCTAAGGAACTTATCTAGATCTTTGGTGAGCAATTTGAACCCTCAAGTGCTTCACACAAGTTTATAACGTAGAGCCGTAAAATTTAAAAATCATATTTTTTTCCACAAAAATGATCTTTTCACCCGAATTTTT